>JAPJBO010000025.1:0-100000 GCA_030068145.1 Diplonema papillatum
GCAATGGCGACTGTTCCAAGGCAGCAGGCGGTTAGTGTTGCAAACGAATCATGAACAAGCTGAAATGGGTCTTCCACACACTGAAATCAAGTGCTCCTAAGCAGACGAACTGTGAGTGTTGCAAACGAAACGTAAATGAACTGAAATAGGGACCTCATACGCTGAAATCGACTGCGAACAATCTGATCGATCTCTCTTAATAAAAGATTAAAGCGCCGAAGGCGCAACCACCCAATCCAACTTTGCACACGCAATTGCGACTGTTTGGCAGACGGCTGTTTAGTGTTGCAAACGAATCACGAGCACACTGAAATGGGACTTCCACACACTGAAATCAAGTGCTCCTAAGCAGACGAACTGTGAGTGTTGCAAACGAAACGTAAATGAACTGAAATAGGGACCTCATACGCTGAAATCGACTGCGAACAATCTGATCGATCTCTCTTAATAAAAGATTAAAGCGCCGAAGGCGCAACCACCCAATCCAACTTTGCACACGCAATTGCGACTGTTCCAAGGCAGACGGCTGTTTAGTGTTGCAAACGAATCATGAACACGCTGAAATGGGTCTTCCACACACTGAAATCAAGTGCTCCTAAGCAGACGAACTGTGAGTGTTGCAAACGAAACGTAAATGAACTGAAATAGGGACCTCATACACTGAAATCGAGTGTGAACAATCTGATCGATCTCTCTTAATAAAAGATTAAAGCGCCGAAGGCGCAACCACCCAATCAAACTTTGCACACGCAATTGCGACTGTTCCAAGGCAGACGGCTGTTTAGTGTTGCAAACGAATCACGAGCACACTGAAATGGGTCTTCCACACACTGAAATCAAGTGCTCCTAAGCAGACGAACTGTGAGTGTTGCAAACGAAACGTAAATGAACTGAAATAGGGACCTCATACGCTGAAATCGACTGTGAACAATCTGATCGATCTCTCTTAATAAAAGATTAAAGCGCCGAAGGCGCAACCACCCAATCAAACTTTGCACACGCAATTGCGACTGTTCGAAGGCAGACGGCTGTTTAGTGTTGCAAACGAATCACGAGCACACTGAAATGGGTCTTCCACACACTGAAATCAAGTGCTCCTAAGCAGACGAACTGTGAGTGTTGCAAACGAAACGTAAATGAACTGAAATAGGGACCTCATACACTGAAATCGACTGTGAACAATCTGATCGATCTCTCTTAATAAAAGATTAAAGCGCCGAAGGCGCAACCACCCAATCCAACTTTGCACACGCAATTGCGACTGTTCCAAGGCAGACGGCTGTTTAGTGTTGCAAACGAATCATGAACACACTGAAATGGGTCTTCCACACACTGAAATCAAGTGCTCCTAAGCAGACGAACTGTGAGTGTTGCAAACGAAACGTAAATGAACTGAAATAGGGACCTCATACACTGAAATCGACTGTGAACAATCTGATCGATCTCTCTTAATAAAAGATTAAAGCGCCGAAGGCGCAACCACCCAATCCAACTTTGCACACGCAATTGCGACTGTTTGGCAGACGGCTGTTTAGTGTTGCAAACGAATCATGAACACACTGAAATGGGTCTTCCACACACTGAAATCAAGTGCTCCTAAGCAGACGAACTGTGAGTGTTGCAAACGAAACGTAAATGAACTGAAATAGGGACCTCATACGCTGAAATCGACTGCGAACAATCTGATCGATCTCTCTTAATAAAAGATTAAAGCGCCGAAGGCGCAACCACCCAATCCAACTTTGCACACGCAATTGCGACTGTTTGGCAGACGGCTGTTTAGTGTTGCAAACGAATCATGAACACGCTGAAATGGGTCTTCCACACACTGAAATCAAGTGCTCCTAAGCAGACGAACTGTGAGTGTTGCAAACGAAACGCAAATGAACTGAAATAGAGACCTCACACGCTGAAATCGACTGCGAACTATCTGATCGATCTCTCTTAATAAAAGATTAATGCGCCGAAGGCGCAACCACCCAAACCAACTTAGCACACGCAAGGCAGAAGCACCTCAAACCAGCCTGCCAAGTGTCCCAGTTTTTCATACAGCTGAACAGAGGGTTGTGTACAACCCTGAGCATGAAAACCCTCCTCGCAGAAGGCTGCAACTTATCTTCAAATGATCACTTTTATTTTCTTTCCTCTCTTTCTCTCTTTTTCCATCCCATCTGGGAGGTGTTCCTGAGCACCATAAATTCGATAATACTGAAAAAAAAACCAAAAAACATAAAAAAAAAACCATAAAAAAAACAATACAAAAATCATAAAAAAAAAAAATGGGACCCTCCCCCCAACTGAAAAAAAAAAAAAAAAACAAAAACCATAAAAAAAGGGAGGGGGTGGAGATTAGGGGGGCATCATAAGTCCTCGACACTCCACCTTAAAAAAAAAAAACGCGCCTTGTTGACTACCACCCTCTACCATGCAGGTGTGTCTTTTTGGAAATGGCAAAAAAAAAATTCCGGAAAAAAAATTGGGTTTTTTGAATTTTAAAAGTTTGGAACAAACTCTGCAGTAATTTTTGATGAAGTTGAGCAAATTTTTTTTTTTCCAACTTTTTTTTTGGGCTCCATCGGCCCCGCGGGAGCGTTTTAACATGCAGGGTCAAAACCTTGTGTCTTTTTAAAACGCTCCTGCGGGGCCGATGGAGCCCTAAAAAAAATTTTGAAAAAAAAAAATTTTGCTCAACTTCCTCAAAAATTACTGCAGAGTTTGTTCCAAACTTTTAAAATTCAAAAAACCCAATTTTTTTCCGGAAAATTTTTTTTTCCATTTTCAAAAAGACACAAGGTTTTGACCCTGCATGTTAAAAAGACACAAGGTTTTGACCCTGCATGCTACCGAGGCTCTGGTGGTGAGGAAATGTCAACACTGTACAAGATCTCTGTATTTTACATTGTTAGCGCTTTTTCACTAAAAATGTAAAATACAGAGAGCTCTCTGTATTTTACATTTTTAGTGTTTTTTTTGCTAAAAATGTAAAATATAGAGAGCCTCTCTGTATGTTACACATGCCTCGCCGACGCTTAGAAGCATCAGCACCTTCATCCATGTCAAGCACAGTTGGGGTCATTGGGAAGGTTGATTCATCCTCTGAGCTTCTTCGAAGACGAGAAAGTTAAAACAAGGCTGTTCCGAGTCTTTGAGGATGGAGGAGTGCAAGGGTTTGTAGGTGCCCTTGGGGGTTTTTTTGTCCTGAGGTCCGAGTTTGAAAATGTTTGGCATGAAGGAGGAACTTTGGCTTGGAAGGAATGCCCAGATGGCTCATGATGGCATTCAAGCCTCTTTGAAGCTGTGCCACAGTACCTTCAACATTGGCCATACGTGAGTCCAGCCGTGGACCAGTAGACGGAGGGGACACTGCAGTGGGTTTTCCCCAATTTCTCCCACTTTGACCAGTGAGAGAACGTATATTTTTGCTCAACTTCCTCAAAAATTACTGCAGAGTTTGTTCCAAACTTTTAAAATTCAAAAACCCCAATTTTTTTCCGGAAATTTTTTTTTTGCCATTTTCAAGAAGACACAAGGTTTTGACCCTGCATGTTAAAAAGACACAAGGTTTTGACCCTGCATGATATGATAGCCTGATGGGAACAAACTCTGCAGTAATTTTTGAGGAAGTTGAGCAAATTTTTTTTTTTTTTAAAAATTTTTTTGGGGTCCATCGGCCCCGCGGGAGCGTTTTAAAAAGACACAAGGTTCTGACCCTGCATGTAACATGCAGGGTCAAAACCTTGTGTCTTTTTAAAACGCTCCCGCAGGGCCGATGGAGCCCTAAAAAAAATGTTGGAAAAATAAATTTTGCTCAACTCCCTCAAAAGTTACTGCAGAGTTTGTTCCAAACTTTTAAAATTCAAAAACCCAATTTTTTTCCGGAAGTTTTTTTTTTGCCATTTTCAAAAAGACACAAGGTTTTGACCCTGCATGATAACATGCAGGGTCAAAACCTTGTGTCTTTTTGAAAATGGCAAAAAAAAAAATTTCCGGAAAAAAAGTGGGTTTTTTTTCCAAAATTTTTTTTTGGGGTCCATCGGCCCCGCGGGAGCGTTTTAAAAAGACACAAGGTTTTGACCCTGCATGATAAACTGAGGGCAGATGAACATATCAATGTCTTAGCGCATGGGTCTTAACATGCAGGGTCAGAACCTTGTGCCTTTTTAAAACGCTCCCACGGGGCCGATGGACCCCAAAAAAATTTTTTGGCAAAAAAAAATTTTGCTCAACTTCCGCAAAAATTACCGCAGAGTTTGTTCCAAAATTTTAAAATTCAAAAAACCCATTTTTTTTCTAAATTCGAAATAAAATTTTGGCCATTTCCAAAAAGACACAAGGTTCTGACCCTGCATGTTAAAAGAAACCTTGTCTTGTTTACCGGAATCACTCCGGGGTTCCCACTTAGACATACAGGTGGACAACACCGCAGTGATGGGAGCAGCAAGGAAAGGAGTGAGCTCGCGATCATTCGCGTTGAATCAGGCCGTAATGGCAGCGATACACATCCTCCAGGAGCTCAATTGCACATGGTCGATACACTGGGTGAAATCTGGGGACAACCCAGCTGACCTACCATGCAGGGTCAAACCCTTGTGTCTTTTTAAAACGCTCCCGCGGGGCCGATGGAGCCCTGAAAAATTTTTCGGAAAAAAAAAATTTTGCTCAACTTCCTCAAAAATTACTGCAGAGTTTGTTTAAAATTCAAAAAACCCAATTTTTTTCCGGAATTTTTTTTTTTGCCGTTTTCAAAAAGACACAAGGTTTTGACCCTGCATGCTACCCTCTCGTGTGCACCCATCTCGACTAGCTTCCCCTGCACTTGTGCAGGAGGTCACACAAGCAATCGGGGCTTTCTTGACGGTCGCTGCAAACGTGCAAGCGCCACTCGTGAGTTCCTCTCTTGTTAAGTACCATGCAGGGTCAAAACCTTGTGTCTTTTTAAAACGCTCCTGCGGGGCCGATGGACCCCAAAAAAAAAATTTGACAAAAAAAAATTTGCTCAACTTCTGCAAAAATTACCACAGAGTTTGTTCCAAAATTTTAAAATTCAAAAAACCTATTTTTTTTTCTGGAATATATACGTTCACTCACTGGTCAAAATGAGAGAAAAACGGAAAAACTCACTGGTAGTGAGTTTTTTTTTATCGGGTTGAAGGGGCCTTGTGTGAGCCCCGAGGGGCTGGGAAATGCCTCGAGACAGAAAAAAACGCCCCGAGGGACGTCGAGCCGGAGCAAGGCTAGGTAGTTACAGGAAAGGGTGGAAGGAAGTGTGGGGGCTGGGGGGCAAAAAATCAAAACTCACAGGAAGCGTTCTCGGGCCAAACTGTTGCTTTTTTTGGCTTTTTTGGCTGCCACTGTACCAGTACAGTACCATTGAGAAAAAAACTGGGACCAGTGAGTTGTTAAAAGTTTCTCTCACTGGTAGCAGTGAGAGAAACTTTTAACAACTCACTGGTTTACCAGTGCTACAAAGGAGTGGGATAAAAAGGGAAAAACTCACTGGTAGTGAGAAAAACTGCTGGGAGTGAGAGAAATAAAATTTTGGCCATTTCCAAAAAGACACAAGGTTCTGACCCTGCATGGTACATAGTACAAGACACAGTTTCCCCTCTTCTTCCCGTTCTGGTTGAATAACTCTGCGCCTAGCTGTTGACACTGACAGATTCCCACTGATGCACGAACCTTGTACTTCGCTCCTGCTTCCTCGAGGAGTGCATGAAGCAGGTACGGGCCATCTGAGCCAGCAATGCGGACGCTGTAGACGACAACCTTGCTCATCTTCATTGGTGCAGGGATGCCGGCTTGTCCAGCCGTTGCTGACAGTGCGACCGAGTGTGCTCTTTCTGTTGCCGACTCGGAGGACCCTCTCCGTGGCTCTGGCTCTGGTGATGCTTCAGGCAAAGACAACATCTTTGGATTCAAGGCTTTGAGACCACCAACCAAGCAACCAACCTCCCCCTGGTTCTTAGTACTATTTGTTGGATAAATAGCCCACGATAAATAGCCCACGATAAATACCAACGATTTAAAAGCTACAGTTTCTGTACTTTATTGGGGTAGTGGTTGTGGTGGGTGAAACGTAAAGCGTTTAAAGAAGAACATTTGAATATGTCTCTTGCACCTTCACCCGAGCTGCCACGTACTGGGTCGGAGGAGGAGACTGAGCGTGCACGTTCTGTAGCTCCTTCGGCTACTGCAGGACAAGCTGGGGTTCCTGCCCCCCAGCAGATGTCGGCTCGGCAGATGGAGGATCAGTGTCGTACTCTGGTAGGCAAAGTTATTGTGTATACCTTGCGCCCAGTTGGCAGCACCGCAGCATACCGCCTTCATGCGGGGAAGTTAGAACAAGATGGGGACCAGTATGCAGTCCGAGCATCAGTCGCTCACAATGACCTCCACGGGGTTATGCCTCATGAGGGACCAGAGGTACTCTACCCCCTTCCGGCACCTGGGTACACATACACTCGTATCATGGATGCAACTGTGCACCAGACGGAACAGGCGGTGGCAGTGATTGCTGCCCTCAAAAAGGAAAACGACGAGAAGGCTCAGCAGCTCATCATGCTCCAGCGCCAAATGGCAGAGCTAATGACGAAGGTTGGGAGCACAGACACAGCAGCTCGACCAGCAGGACCGACAGAAAGCAACCAAGAAGTGGACAGCAGCACCATTTCGTTCCCAGCTGATGCAAAGGACGTCCAGGAGTGGGTCCCGCACATTGATGGCAACCCCGAGCAGTTGGTCTACCATCTTGAGGGGCGATACCTCAGTGGGATGGTGCATTTGCCCGGCGGAGAGAGGTTGGAAGAAGCGTTCCACAGCTTGCGAATGTGGATAATGAGCGCAGCCTGCTTCAGCGGCTGGGAGACGACCCCGCATCGACAAGCAGGGAACGATCTCCTGCAGCTAGTTCGCGTTCAGTACCAGTATGTGCGAAACAAGGTGCCCAGGCGCGACCTCATGCTGGAGCTGACAAAGCAAGGTGAGGGGGTTGTTGGCCCGACGAACGTGGTTGACAAGTGCGCGGCGACCATCATGCAAAAGATGGGAAAGAAGAAGTTGCAGAAGTCGACCCCAGCTTGGAAGCGTGGTCATCAGGGAAACGGGAGCGCCGGGACGAAATGACTGGGTCCGCCCCGGCTAGAGCCAACAAAAACGCCAGTTGCGCCCATCGCTCGAGCTTTTATGCCTCCAAAGATCGAGAAGCGCCCCCTTCCTCATCCCCGAAACACCGCGGTACGTATCTTGCTTCCAAAGTCAGGAAGCTGCACGATGGTCTCAACGCCCTCCAGCGGATTACGAAGAAACACCGAGCCAGTTCACACTCCCGAAGTTTACCACAATCCTCTCAATCCCACATCCCTCATGGGGCAGGTGTTCCTCGACCACATTTCTGGCGACACGAGCCATACACACTTCCGGAAAACTGGGGAGCAGGTAGTTTCACGCGCCACAGCAACTACGAGACTTCGGAATCTTGTTGCAGGAATGTGGGCGGCTTCCACGACTGCACAGCGCCGCAATCTTTGGAGGCGGTTCATCGCTTGGACGTCAAAGAACAACATGCCAGCGACCCCGGACTCTGCATGCCTGTTTGTATTGGCTACGGGGGTGCGGCCGCAAGCGATGCTGACATATGCCAAAGGACTTTCTGGAACGTTCCGGCATATGGGTTTGATCAATCAGCCGCTGCTCAGCTTGGCTGCAGCTCTCAGAGCCAGTGGGGCGGCTATTCCCCTTCATCAAGCAATTCCCATGGAGAAGTCTGTTCTCGTGGCGTGGGCATTCCGGCAGAGCCCTCGTGTGTGTCTTGCAGCGCTGATTGCGTGGAAGACAGCGTCCAGATGGACGGAGGTGTCAATGCTGGCCACCGCGAACTTCATCCACATTCGCGAAGACGAAGTAGTGATCGATTGGTACACTCTCCCGAAAGGGAGAGCAGCAATGCCGTTCACTCAATCCAGATGGACGGTAGTGAAGGGCGACCTGACAGCGGCCATTTGCCTCTTGTTGAAATCACAGCTCCCCTTCAACAGGCTGACCACTTGGACTACAAGCACACTCAACGCACATTGGCAGATGTCTCACCAGATGAAAATGTACAGCGCGCACAGCATCAAGAGGGGGGCAGTCACCCATGCGATCCAGAGGATTGTCGAAGGGCACCAAATCCCCGAAGTCTTGATATCTCGTCTTGCAAAGCACAAGGTAAAAGAAGGACTTGCAGAGGTGACCCTGCGGTACGGCGGAGACCCTCTGGCGACGGCACGGATGTTGGCGACCGACAAGGTGACCGTGCTGCTGTGAATGCGTATCTTTCGTCTCTCACTTTCCAGCCCATTCTTCAAAATCGCCAAAACAGGTTCTCGGTTACAAGGCGGACCAAACAAACAAGACTGCCTGCGTCTCAAACGGAGAGGGATTCACCTCTTCATGTTTCGCGTGTTCCACCCATGAACATAGAGATGATGAGGGAGAGGATGTCACCTTCGGCGCTCCGTAGGTTTGATGAGGTGTGGCGCTTAACCTTTTTCCCGCCGAGCACCAAGTGCGCTATGAAACCTAAGTCAAACCGACCGTCAATGCTAACTGCATCACATGCGACTGCATTGTTCGAACACGGAATCACATCACACGCCGACGGGCCCGGAGTCTCGCAGAACGTTCCTTTCACTGTCATCGAAGAGAAAGAGAGCGGCCTCAGACAGAGGTTCATCTTGTGGACCCGGGATGCGAACGATGTGCTCTGTAGTCAAGGCTACGAAGCCAATGTCCCAATAGGGCATGTCTCACATTACTTGTCAGCAGTACAAAGTGAATGCGGCACAACCCGAGACTTCAAAACCGGGTTCTATGCGATAGAGGTGCCAGTCGAGAGTCGACACCTTTTCCGTTTTTCTGACTCTTCAGGGAACTGGTGGAGTTTAAACCGTCTCCCCATGGGCCATTGTTGTGCACCCGAGCTGATGCACACTCTGGCTGCTGTAGCGGCAGGTGATCCTGTGTATGTGAAGCCAGCTTTTGCGGCGAAAGGTGTGACTGTCCATGTGTGGATAGATAATATCCGATACACCGGGCGATCTAACGCTGTCATCCGGGAATCAGCCCGATTGGACAAAACTGCTGAGCATTGTGATCTCACATGGAAACCCGAAGATTCACAAACTTGTGTGAAACGGTACGTGTTTCTGGGAGTAGAGTGGGATCATGAAAGGTCAGTTGTACGGCCTTCGACAAAGATCCGGAGCAAACTCGAGGCAGTGAATGTGTGGGGGCGACTTCCGGCAGAAGAGCTGGAATCGTTGGCAGGCAGGCTGCTTCATGCGTCTGCTATTTCTGGTGTGTTCCCAGGAACATATTGGTTCGCCCTAAAGTTTCTGCGGAGGGTGGTGAATCACCTAAACCGAGGCACAAAGATGCCGTCAACAAGTGTTTCTGTTCCCCCCTCAGTTGCAGCCGAGTTGCAGGAATGGCTCCACCGGGCCCAACAGGAAAGGTGTATCTCGGGTGCATCCAAACCGGCTACATTCACGGTATTCGTGGACGCCAGCCTGAAAGGATGGGGAGGCGTCATTGTCAACAGGTGTACGAACGAAGTCTTTGTGCACGGTGAAGAGTGGTCGCACTTCTACAAGACGCGCCACATCAACGAGTTGGAAGCTCGAGCATTGTTCTGTGTTTTACAGATGCTGCCAGCCGGAGCGTCCGGTAAGTTTATTAGTGTTTTCGTCGACAACACCACAGTTGCTGGTGTAGCAAGAAAGAAGCAGTGCGTGAAGAGCAGGCTCCTGAACGACTCCGTCGTTGGGGCCCTGCAGTATTTGCAAGACCGAAGATGTGCATTCTCACTCGAGTGGGTAAAGTCAGCATCCAATCCCGCCGACTTGCCATCACGGATTCCTCCAACGAGGATGACAAAGGAAAACAAGGAGAAGGTTACACTTGCGGTGTGGAGCTTTCTCACAGGACCGGCGTAGTGGAGGCGGGATGCGACCTTGTTGTTCGCAAGGCTTTCTCGTTATTCCACTTCGTTTGTTATTGTGTTTACCAGCCCGTTGCTTCGCATTTCTCTTCCCTTTCGAGTTTATGACGCGGCTAGAATAGCAGGAGAGATGATTCTGCTGATTTATCGGGGGAATCAACGACCCGAATATGGCCGCACTGGTGTGACTTTCCAAGCATACACCATGATCCAGGGGTAGTGGTTGTGGTGGGTGAAACGTAAAGCGTTCAAAGAACCCGCCCTCCCTCCCCCTGCGACCTTGTTGTTCGCAAGGCTTTCTCGTTATTCCACTTCGTTTGTTATTGTGTTTACCAGCCCGTTGCTTCGCATTTCTCTTCCCTTTCGAGTTTATGACGCGGCTAGAATAGCAGGAGAGATGATTCCTACTAGGGGCTATTCTCTGGAATGTCGATTCCCCAAATGAATCTGCAAAATGAGGGATTTTTTTTCCCTGGAACTCAAAATCTGACTAAGTACAATAGCAGGAGACCCTGGGAGGAGCAAACCCAAGCAGAACCACCACTAAAACCTATCTTCAGGACGAAAAAAAAACAACAAATCTGTGGAACAGTTGAAAGCACACTTTGGATGGAAGTGTGAAAAGACCGCGGCAAGGTACATCGACCAGACAGACCGCTCGGTTACCGCAATGACAAACATGATTCATCCAACCCAGGGTGCAGTTGTTGCTCAGGCCCCCACGCAAACCACTGTCAAAAGCGAGCCCTCTGTGTCTGACACAAATAAGTCTACCATGCAGGGTCAAAACCTTGTGTCTTTTTAAAACGCTCCCGCGGGGCCGATGGACCCCAAAAAAAAATTTTGGAAAAAAAAAATTTTGCTCAACTTCCTCAAAAATTACTGCAGAGTTTGTTCCAAACTTTTAAAATTCAAAAACCCCACTTTTTTTCCGGAAATTTTTTTTTTTGCCATTTTCAAAAAGACACAAGGTTTTGACCCTGCATGCTACAAAAGAAGTGAGCGAGAACAAGAATGATGTCAATGTGACTGTAAGAATTGTTGTCGAGGTCAAGAACGATAAGAATCAGTGAGCTTCCGCTCTGCTGAGCCTGTTTGTCTTCTCTCCGCTGAATGCTATCATTTGAAGAACGTCATCATTTTCTTCTAACAGAACTATGCACTTATTTCGATTTCTTTACCGTTCACCCTGACATACACAGCACAGAAACACGTTCAAGGTAGCACAGCGAAGCGCATCACGAGCCAGGTCATGAACAGCACGCGTTCTCGGGAATAAAAGTCCGCCAGCCGGTAAAAAGATACCATTCCTCGGGGAAATACTGGGGCAGTGGCCCTCGGGATGTTTTTCTCCCTCGCCTCCCGGCTCGGGAGAAGAACATCCCTTGGGCCATTTTTTCCCCCTCAGTGGTTTTTTCTCCCTCGCCTCCCGGCTCGGGAAAAAACCACTTCGGGGGAAAAAAGCCCTGTTATTTCCCCGAGGAAAATATATATTTTTTTACCGGCTGGATTTTTTTTGTCCCTGCCACTGAACAGCTACAATGAGGCCCAGGGACAATAAGGGAGCTTTTTGTCCCTCCAGGGACAAAAAGTTTTTTTTTGTCCCTGGAGACATATTCATAGCAACACCTACGGGATTAAAGGAAACAAGACCACAAAATGCCGAAGGTGAAGAAAGAAGGAGTCAGCGACTCCAGTCCCGAAAGCTCTGAAGGCGAAAGCAGCGACAGCGCTCTGCCGGAGAAGTCCAGGCAACGTTACACGTTGGTGTGGAGGGACTTCATAGACTACATTCAAGTTCACTGCAAGTACCCAAAGCCCCTCTCGGGAAAGCCATCCAAGAAGCAGCCGACGGAGGCACAGTACGCAACCTTCTTCAAGCACCTGGTAGACGACCGCAGCTTCAAGCCTTCAACCATGTGGTCAATCTACAGCATGCTGAATGCAAAGCACACCTCAGAATTCGGCGTCACTCTGAAAGACAAGTACCCAAAGCTGGCAGCACGCCTGAAGGTGAAGAGCCAAGAGAAGCGAGGTGTTCATGAACACCGCCCTTTCTTAGCACAACCCTTTTAGCATGTTGTCTTGTGGTGAGGAATGCTCATTCCGTTTCCTTTTGCTCCTGGGCCTCATTGCAGCTGTTCAGCGGCAGGCAAAAAAAATCCAGCCGGTAAAAAAATTACGTTGTACCGGTCAAGGGGCCTTTTTGTCCCTCGGGCAAGTTTTTTTCACTCGACTCGCCCTCGGGCTTCGCCCTCGGGCTCGTCTCGTGAAAAAAACTTGCCCTCGGGACAAAAAGGCCCCTTATTTACCGGTAAAAATAGCTATTTTTTCTCGAGAGGAAAAACACGAAGACTTTTTCCGGAAGGTTTTATTATCCTGCCACAAACAGGTAACATGCAGGGTCAAAACCTTGTGTCTTTTTAAAACGCTCCCGCGGGGCCGATGGAGCCCTAAAAAAAATTTTGGAAAAAAAAAAATTTGCTCAACTTCCTCAAAAATTACTGCAGAGTTTGTTCCAAACTTTTAAAATTCAAAAACCCCAATTTTTTTCCGGAATTTTTTTTTTTGCCATTTTCAAAAAGACACAAGGTTTTTACCCTGCATGGTAACCACCCGTACACACCTCTTTTTCCCTTTTCCTGTGGTTTGCGACGTCCTTTTTTCTTGACCCGCAGGTCAGAAACATTTTTTGAAGTAAAAAGATTAAAGTCCGCTTGAAAAAATCAAAAATCATGCCGCCGAAAATGAGACCGGCCGACGAAGAGAATCTGCAGGAGAGGGAGAGAAAAGCTGCCGAGAAAGAGAAGGAGCTTATGGACCGTGAGGCGAAGGTGCAGACGGTGGAGAAACGCCTCTTAGAGGGCGAGCTGGAGAATTCTGCAGCGGAAAGGCGACGTAGGGATGTTATGGTGAGACCGGAGCAGGTATTTCCAAGCCTGCCCTCGGACAGGGCGGACGTTCTCGTATCCGCTTATGAAGAGGCGCAACCGGGCTTTTGGAGTCGGGTCGACTCAGATGCACTCCGGGAACTGGCGCTGATCTCAGACGAGAAGGAAGCAGTGGAGATCCTGGACCAGTTGCTTCCGCCGTTGGACAACGCCGTGTCTGACGAGGAAAAGGAGGACGATTTTGCTCTTTTGGACGCCGGGTACTGGAGGGAAGGGCCCATCGGAGCGGGAAAACTCCTACTCCTTGAGTCGGCTATCGCCCGGTGCTATCGATTCAAAGAGAACCAGCGCCTGCAGGAGCAGCGCCACGACACGGTGCTGAGGATCAGAGAGCATCTCAGAATGCGTGGAACCGGAACAGGGACGAGCCTCTGGGTCTTGAAACTTGTCCACATGTTCGATGAGCTGGAACAACAACAGGCCATATACGACACGAGAGACCCGAAGGCCGGAAGGGTTATGCGGACCGTCCAGGAGACGAACCGGCTTCCCGAGCGCCAGCGCGAGGCGAGGCGGCGCTTTGCAACGACATACAAGCAGCAAACCCGTCAGACGACCGACCGACCCCGGCCTGTGTGTCAGAATTTTCGAAGTGGACGATGCTTCCGAAGGGACTGCCGATTCAGGCATGTCCACCAGCAGGTTCCGCAGAAAACGCCAAAAAACCATTGACTCTCCTCCCGGTACAGCTGGGAGGAAAAAGTGGAGACGTTCGAAGCGGCAGCAACGACCGAAGGGACGGCGGCGCAGCGGGCGTCGATGGCAGCGACCGTTGCGAAGTTTGCGGAAGCGACAGACCTGCAGCAGGCACCAGCAGTTTTCAAGTTGAAGGCTTTTGCGGCTGCCATGGTGGACGGTGGGATGAGCGAAGCGCAGTTGGCGAAGTTCGTCGCACGGGAAAGCGGAAAGCGAGGCCGCCCCAGGAAGGGCAACATGCGGACGACCAGCGTCGAGTCTTACCTCAGCGCTTTGGGCCCGAAGATGGGCGTTTCGGCCGCAGAGATGAAGGAGACGAAGCGGGCGCTGCTGAAGCGGCGCCTCGAAAGGCGGGAAATGCCAGATCACGCACACCCTCTGACGCTCGAGGAAGCGCGAAGCGTGATGCACGCGGCTGCGGACATGGAAGTAGTAGCTGCGGCGGCTCTTCTGTGGGGCTGCGCCCTGCGGATGGCCGATCTTCTGGAGATCAAGCCAGAGGATGTCACGCTGACAGCGCGAGGGGTGCTACGGATAGCTTGGTGGACCACCAAAGAGGCGAAATTGAGGCTACGCGAGGTAGAAGTGCTCTACCAGCTGCCGCCCTTGCAACGCGAGAAAGTGAAGAGGTGGATAGGCCTGAAGCAGCCGTTCCAGAGGGCCACGATCAGGCACCTCCTAGCCCTGGCAAGAAAGTTGGTTCCAGGTTGCGCGGAACACAGCTGGAAACGGGGCGCGTTGCAGCATCTGGCGAAGAGCGGGGCGCAATGGGACGAGCTCCTGTTGATTGCACGGCACACGTCCATCGCCACTCTGAGGAGATACCTGTGGGGCTGCGTCACACCAGACCACACGAGAACGGCAAGGGTATCTGCAAGGCTGCATGTGGCGTTACGCGAGTAAGTGGCACCTGGTCCGCAGAGCAACAACAAGTCCGCTGTGCAGGGCGACAAGGACGCCGCCTCGCAGGGCAACGAGAAAGCCACACAACGCGGGCCGCCGCCTCGCAAGGCAACGAGAAGGCCGCTCCGCAGAACAGGGCCACAGCCCCGCAGGGCGACGAGAAGGCAGCTCCGCAGAGCAACAGGGCCACTGCCCCGCAGGGCAACGAGAAAGCAGCTCCGCAGAGCAACAAGACCGCCGCCCCGCAGGGCAACGACAAGGCGGCTCCGCAGAGCAACAGGGCCACTGCCCCGCAGGGCAACGAGAAAGCAGCTCCGCAGAGCAACAAGACCGCCGCCCCGCAGGGCTATGACAAGGCAGCTCCGCAGAGCAACAGGGCCGCTGCCCCGCAGGGCAACGAGAAAGCAGCTCCGCAGAGCAACAAGACCGCCACCCCGCAGGGCAACGACAAGACAGCTCCGCAGAGCAACAAGGCCGCCGCCCCGCAGGGCAACAAGGATGCAGCTCCGCAGAGCGACAAAACCGCCGTCTCCCCAGGTAACGGGAGTTCTGCTCCGCAGAGCAACAGGAGCGCTGCCTCGCCAGGCAAACAGAGTGCTGTTCCGCAGAGCAAGGGCCGTTGCCTCGCAGGGCAACAGGATGACCGCCACGCCAAGCTGAGCGATGCCCATACCTCGCAGCAGCGAGAAGGCAGAGTGCCAGAACAAAGAAGGCTGCAAGACCAAGGGGCACTGAAGGTTAAAGGAACATCGAAAGTCAGTTCTTATTGCCCGGCGTATGCCCAGAACCTGCAGAAGGAGCATCCCCTCAAAGATTGGAAAAGGCAGAACCACCCTGACATTTCAAACATCGTGGACGACGAGCTCAACTGGGCGAGCAGCCTCCTGTGTGGTGACTTAGGCGAGCAAAGCGAAGCTGCTTTTGAGGGAGAATTCAATATTGCCGAGACTATCGAAAAAGAACGAAGCGAGTGCACAAGCGAAATAAGGAAGCAAGAACTGGCGCTCGCCACTCTGACTACAAAGACGTACATGCGTTCCCTGCCTAAGACGCCGTTTCGAGGAGCCGTGGGGCCGTTGGATAAGCTGCCCTCCTCCAGGGCGAATTACGAAGTCGTTGAGCAGGGGTTGACACCACAGGAGATTTTTGTCCTCAGGCAGTGCACGCAGGAGCCACTTCTCACGTCTACAGAAAGACATCAAGCTCTACCAAGTCGGGATATATCCGACGCTGATTTGCAGGCGATGCTCGAAAGTGGTGTGGTGAAGCGCGCCGCTCGAAGGCCACGAATCACCCTCTGTGTGTTCAAGATCCCGAAGAAAAATAAACAAGAGACGCGGCTTCTCATAGATGGCCGGCCGTTTGACCTCCGAACAGCCCCAGTTCTTTCCCCGAAGACGCCGTCACTCGCTGACATCGAGGCGTTTACACTCGAGTTTGAGGTGTTCATGACACTCGACCTCCTCGGGTATTTTTATCAGCTGCCTGTGTCAGCGGCTCTGATGGAGAACCTGGGTTTTAGGGCACGCGACGGAAAATATTACTTATTTACCATCGCAGTGCCGGGCATATCGCGGTCGCCCACCATTGCGCAGCTGACGACACTGGGTGTGCGGCGCGGTGCAGGCGTGGACTCCTCGAGCTTGGCAATTTACGACGACATTGCTCTTGGAGGCGAAGGAGTTGACGATGTTAGGGCTCAGGAACAGCGATTGAGGCAGACCCTCCGGGAGGCCCGCATTGTCGTTAGGGAAGACAAAGTGACAGAACCCTCGGCATCGGGAACTTTCGATGGGATAGAACTCAATCTCACGGAAAAGACGCTTTCGATCCCACGGCAATGGGCGGAGTCGGTGAACGCTCTATTCGGACAAAAGATTACGTCGTACAGGGCTCTGGCTCAGTTCATTGGATGTCTCAGATGGGGTTTATTCGTCATGCGGAGTCCTGCAGCGGTGTATCCGGAATTGCTGCGGGCAAATCGACAGCTAAGCAGCGTATGCACGACAGTCAAGGACTGGGACACTGTGATCAGACTCCCCCGAGCCATCGTAGAGGAGGTTAACAGAGGAAGGGCATGGCTGTTGCATTGTAAGCCCAGAAGGATTCAGCACCCAACGCGCAACGTCCACGTCTGGACGGACGCCTCAGATGAGGGGGGTGCCATTGCCATTCTGGACCCGGTGGAGAGATGCGTTCTGGTACGAAGCAGCTGGAAATGGACGATGAAGCTAGCTCAGCTTTCGCCTCCAGTCCCGATCAGGCGCCGAGAGCTCGCATGTGCCGTGATTGGGCTGCGGGTTGCCAGGAGAATCACGAACGGCTGGGTGCTGTTTAGCGTTTTCCACGATAACAGCACCGCAGAGAGCCGGTTCCGTAAGTTGGCGTCACCGCATCCCGTAGAAAATCGGCTACTGGTTGACATGCACAGGGCCATTGGGGAGGCACAGGTCGAGACTCACCTGGTGGCAAGCGCAAAAATGGTGGCGGATGTGGACACCAGAGAAAGAACCTGAGCGCGTTCTTTTCCCCCACCGCTTCTTCTAGCTTCTGTCGTGATCTGCGCGTGGGGATGCGCATTATGAAACGCTAACGTACTGTTGCTGAGTGGTCAGATGAACTGAGAGGAGAGGATGCGTGGTCAAGGAAAAAAGGGGGGGGGGGGAGCTGCTTATCGTTTTTTCTTAATATGTCTGATGTTTCCTTCCGCGTGATTGCACACGGAAGAGGGCGCCACGCAAAATGAGTACCCCTCGTCGCTGCGTGTTATATGGCGCGTCCTCTCCAAAGCGGATCTGAAACTGGACAGTTCGTGAAAATTTAGGCAGCCCGTGCCCCTCCCTGGAGCAAGGTGGCCTGTGTGAATCCACGGGTCCCGGCGCTCGCCTTGCGCCCTACACAAAATCCCAAGAACTTGCCTCTTGCTATTTTTTTCTCTGACCATTCGAACGCTTCGACCGCTGCGTCGCAAACACAGTGAAGGGAAATAAAATCGAGAGGAAAAACACGAAGACTTTTTCCGGAAGGTTTTATTATCCTGCCACAAACAGGTAACCACCCGTACACACCTCTTTTTCCCTTTTCCTGTGGTTTGCGACGTCTTTTTTCTTGACCCGCAGGTCAGAAACATTTTTTGAAGTCCCTCCCACCCTCCCAGACGGGGAGAGCCTTAGACGTTAAAAAACCCTTGCGGCCAGGATGTTCTGACGTTTTTCGGGCATGTCTGATGTTTCCTTCCGCGTGATTGCACACGGAAGAGGGCGCCACGCAAAATGAGTACCCCTCGTCGCTGCGTGTTATATGGCGCGTCCTCTCCAAAGCGGATCTGAAACTGGACAGTTCGTGAAAATTTAGGCAGCCCGTGCCCCTCCCTGGAGCAAGGTGGCCTGTGTGAATCCACGGGTCCCGGCGCTCGCCTTGCGCCCTACACAAAATCCCAAGAACTTGCCTCTTGCTATTTTTTTCTCTGACCATTCGAACGCTTCGACCGCTGCGTCGCAAACACAGTGAAGGGAAATAAAAACTATAGTGAAAAAAACACAGTGGGTAAAATTGGTTTTTTGTCCACTGCCCAGTGAAAAAAACTTCTCAGAGCAGGGGATTAGTTTCCGTTGCAGATTTAGACCGACGGTCTAAATCTGCAAACCGGACTTGGCCGGGAAAAAAAAAAAAAAAAAGTTCAAAAAACGGTGTTCAAAGTAAATATAGGCGGGGGGTGTGGTGTTTTAGCAGTGTGCTGAAGGTGCTGGAAGGCTGCTGAGCCTCCACTGCTGAGACCCAGCCGTTGTTCAATTGTGTTCAGCTTCGGGTCGGCAGCCACTGTGCTTCATTACCGGGCCAAGGTCCTGTTTGACAGTTGAGTACCCACACACGAGCTAAGAGTTGCCGCCGAGTGTGCTGCTGCCGACACGGCACACTGTGCCGGGAGCGTGCCGCCTGCCGGCACAGGGCCCTCACTGCTGTTAGGACCTGGTGCGCCTATGTCCCCATCCACGCAAGCACCGGGCTCACTCTGCAAAGCGGCGTTCCCCACACCGTCCCCGCCCAGATGGCGGTCCCGACGACCTTCCAGATCCCGCGCACGGTCATCTGTGCCGACTCAGCTGAGCAAAACAGCAGGTGCGCTTTTCTCGCCCACTCCCGTTTCAGCCTGTTGTACGTCTTCGCCGCGAGGTCGAATTCTACCCCGAGGACGACTGGGCACACCGCAAAACTCGGTCGCGCACGGCGCGGAGCGCATCCGGACAGTCATCAATGAGCCCAGTCGTCGTAGCAGGCTATCCTATCGTCCGCGGCGGGCTCCGTGATGACAAGCGCCGAGTCCTGCGCAATCACGGGCGAGAAAGACCAGCCCATCGTCAGCCGGTGCCAATACAGAGCCACGCCCCCGTCGAGCTTCCTGGTGCGGAGCCCGAAGAAAGCCGACGTCGACCGTCCTACTGGGAACTGGAAGAAGTAGGACTTCAGGTCACGACGACTGCGTACGACTTCGACATCATCTTCGCGATGACCTCGTTGACACGCAAGAGGCTGAACTTCGGCGGGGGCTCCATCAGCTCGTTCAGCGGGCGGCCGTCAACGATGGCCCGCGAGTGTTGTTCGCCCTTTTCAACGGCAAAAGCCGGAAGGATGCACTTCAGCGGCTCCGAACGGGGGACGCGCTCCACAAACCCAACGCTTTCCAGCGTCTGCGCATGGCGGGCAAACGCGTCGCTCTTCTCCGGCACGAGAGGTGTGCAACTGCTTCCGTCGGAAGGAGTGCCCGTCCGTTAGGAGGTCAAGCAAGCCGTGCAAGCGGACCCCGGGGCCGGCGAGACTCCGGAGCTCGCGGAGATCGATCGGCGGCACTGCCGTGACGTCTAGCGGCCTCGCAGATCTCGGGGCACCGATGCCCGGAATGAGACCTCTCGTTTCTGGTGGGAGGTACCCGAGAGGAACTGCGGTAGGAGGGTCGTAGAAATGGGGGTGGAGCCGGAGGAAAAGCCTCCTCCCTCTGAGCAACCTGGACCTTCGCGGCTTCAACCCCTTGACCTGCCGAGGCGAGAAGCCGGCATCGGGCAAGGGTTGTTTCTGTCGTGTCGGGAAACGGCTGTCGCAAAGGGTAGGATGAGCTAATTCCGAGTACCCGGGTGCATTCGTGGATGCGCTTCCTGGGTCTCCGTGTTGTCCGGCGCTGTCAGCCGTAGGCAGGAGTAGAGCCTCCGCCGTACTCCCGCCAGGTCCTTCAAGTCTGCAGTCGGCCGGGGGGACCAGCCCCCAGACGACCGTTCCACGTCGGTCTTCAGCTCCGATCGACTTTCTCCCCCTTTCCCGCCGGCGAATGGGGGCCCCGGGCTCGCAGGGTTCCATACCCGCCACTCCCGGGTGGCCTTGTCGGCAGCTTCCTCAGCCGCCGCCCAGTCAGGATCCATCAGCCGACGGCTGGTCCGTGCGGCCCGGCGGCGCGTGCTACCCGTGTGTACCGGCATTTTCCCCCAGGAAGGTAGTGTATGATTAGGAGGAGAATGGAAATAAAATGAAAGCGAGAGTTTGGGGTAAGCCCTGTTTATTAGATTCACGGTTAAAGCCCCCCCCCCCCCCCCCCCCCCCCCCCCCCCCTCGTACTATTTAGGTGAAAATCAGCAGATATTTCCTGAAAAAGCTAAAAGTACACCCCCCAAACTTTCAGGGTGACTCGTACTATTTAGCCACTATTTAACCACTATTTAACCACTGTTGAACCACCATCAAGAACCGAGAGAATCGGGGCTCGGCGTCATTTAGAGTGAGGTCTCACTCTAAGTGATGCTGAATGCTCTACTCTTTAGTGACACTGAAGTCACTAAAGGTGTTAGCTTACTGGGTTTCCGCCGAAATCGTCCGTTTTTCTAATTCTTCTAAGTGACACTGAAACCGCATTTTTCAGTCACAGCGGACAAAAGTGCATGAGTGTCACTTAGAGTGAGCCTCACTCTACGTGCCCCAACTGTCTATGGGCTCAGAAGGACTAAACACACACTGTTCGCAGCAGCTCTCGTATTGCTGATGCAGTAGAGGTGGTGAACCTTGACGAATCAGTGATGATGGACCTGGACGCGCTCTCTGTGCTGGATCTGCAGGCTGATACCTGTCCTTCACCTGCATCAAAGAGAAAACGGGGAAGGGACGAGCGTGAGCTCTTAGCCGGAATTAAAACTTGAAAGTCGTTGCAGCTGGGGGCACCACTTAAAACTTTTAAAAAACAACACTCGTACTATTTACCTAAAGAGTACGACTGCCTAAATAGTACGAGGGGGGGGGGCTTTAAACGAAGCTAGCGCACAAGGCTTGCCTGATCTCGCACCTACTTTCTGATGCCAAATAGATGCTCTATTCTAACTCTCTCTCTGTTGTTTCCTACTGCCATTCCATTCCATAAGTCTTCCCCTCCAGGTAGAAAAGGTGGAAAAGGGAAAAAGGAGAAGGAACGGTGGCACGACGAGAAAAGGACACCCTGGTGCGTCGATGAAGTACAGGGACCGGCGGCGGCTCATGGTCGCCGCCGTCTACATCCTGTGCGTCGCTGCGCTCATCGCGGCAGCGCTGCACGGCTTGTACGGCCCGGGCGCGCAGAAGCGGGGGATCCGGAAGCGGCGTCACGACGAAGAGGCAACCCGGGTACCGAACACCCCGTTCCCGCGCATTTGGGCGCGAACCGAGCTCGCCCGCCGGCCCCGGCCGCCGGCGCTGCCCGGGCAGCCGCTGCTGGTGTGCATCGTCGACCGGTCGCCCGAGAACGTGCCGAAGGCGTTGGAGTCCGCGGAATACGCTCTCCTCGTCCTACCAGGGGAGGCCAGTGGAGGGTTCGAAGCCGTGCTGGCGGCCCGCCCGGGGATCGGAGTGCTGCTCATCCACGGCACCCAGCGGCCGACGGTCAAGATGATCCACGAAGCTGTTGCCGAGCATTTTGCGTCTGTTTTGCCCCGAACCGTCGTGTTTCTGCACCAAGACGTCGCCGGGGACGTGGAGGCGTTCGCGCGCGAGGCGGAAGGCGCGCTTGAAAGGGGAGAACACGCGTCGGCGACCTGCCTGCTGGTGTCTCCCGGCGGGACCATCGTGTCGCACGGGGTTGACACCCGGATTGTCACTTCTGACGAAGTGGCCCTCGCGCCGTCGCTGCGGGGGTTTCCGGAGACCGACGGCCGCGTGGCGCTGCGCGCTCAAAAATCGCTTCCGGACCCGCACTGCGCCGCATTCGCCGCCGGCGCCCTCTCGCGGCTGCCGGCCGACGACAGGCGGTGCCGGGCGTCGTGGTGGTCGTGCTTCTCGGCGTCCGTGTGGGACGCGCACGTCCAGGTCAGCCTGGCCGACGACGGCGACAGGCCGGCCTTCGCGTCCCCGGCCCGCCTGGCGCTCGCGCGGCCGGCCGACGACCTGTACGACGCCAACGCTGTCGACCACATCTGCGACCGGTATGCGGAAGCGGCGTTTTTCGTAGCAAAGGGCGGGTCACTCAAGTGTTTGTATGGCTCCGATATGAGGAACCTGGGGGCTCCTTGCAAGGTTTCGTAACACATCTATTCACAGCAGCAAACCCTCCTGTTGCCAGTCCCTGGTATCTACGGTTGTTCGATCAGACAGTGATGCTACCACTGGATGGCTTGTGGCTGAACGCCTCTATACCGCCCTGTATTCTATCGGAGAGTCCAATCGAACTTCAAATTTCAAAAACGTTCACACAGGTACAACGAGGTTTTCCTGAGGCGGATCTACCAGAGCCGCGAATCATACCTCCCCGGCGTCTCGCTGCTGGGGACCACAGTGATGTGGGACACGTTCTGCTCGTGCACGGGGGTCAACATCGAGGCCATAAGCTACCTCGTCGGACTCGAGAAAGGCGTGCAGACCCGCGCCGTCGCCAGCGACGACTGCTGGTGCAAGGGGTATCCGAAGGAAGTGCAGACGACGCTGAGCCGGCTGGTCAAACCGAAGCACTTCGACCCGATTTTGAAGTCGCTGGTGCCAGAATCCGAGCAGCTGACGGTTTGGGTCTCGCACAAGCCGGTTGACTTCTACCCGACCTTCCCGTACCGCGGCGCGGTCGACTGGGAACAGCGACCGGACTACGTGATAGGGCGGTCCATGACCGAGGTCGACGCCATCACGAAAAGCTGGGTCACGACGCTCAACGAAGGCCGCCCGGCGCGCGGCAGGGGCGGCGTCGGCCGGCGCGCGGAGAAGGCGGACCCGCCGTTGGTCGACGAGGTGTGGGTGCCGTCCACCTTCGTCGCGAAGGCGTTCCGCGATTCGGGCGTGACCATCCCCGTGACCGTGATACCCGAGTGCGTCGACGTGTACCATTACGACCCCCGCGTTGCCCGGACGGCCTACCCGGGGTTGCCCCCGGCGGAGTACACCTTCCTGAGCAACTTCAAGTGGGAGCCGCGGAAAGGCTGGGACATCCTCCTCGCCGCCTTCTTCACGGCGTTCCCTTTGGAGTCGCCCGTGCGCCCCCTGCTGGTGCTCAAGACGCACCTCTACATGGACAAGGACCCCCACAACCCGGGGAAGATTCGGGACAAGATCAGAGCGTTCGCAAGGGAGCGCGGGTACCCTCCCGCCCTCTGCGAAAACGTGCACGTGATCGCGGAAGAGGTGCCCGAGAGGGACATGCCGCGGGTGTACAAAGCAGCCGATTGCTTCGTGCTGCCGACCAGGGGAGAGGGCTGGGGGCTCGGCATGCATCAGGCCATGTCGATGGGGCTGCCGACCATCGCCACGAACTGGTCCGGAAACGTCGACTTCATGACCGAGGACACTTCGCTCCTCATCAAGGTCGCGAAGATCGAGCAGTCGAAAGACAACTCCGCCGGGAACTGGGCGGTCCCCGACGTGCGGGACCTGGTGGAGAAGATGCAATGGGTCGTCGCCCACCGCGCGGAGGCCGCGCAGCTCGGCGAAGCGGCCAGGAAGCACATCGTGAAGAACTTCTCGGAGGATGCGGTCATCCCGATCCTCCTCAAACGGCTGAAGCAGATCAAAGACGCCCTCCGACCCCAAGCCGTGCCGTAGGCTCTTCAACTCGAAAAAAGACGCGAGAACACGGAAATGCCATCTCTCACAAGGCAATTCCCAAGGGAAATTCTACACTCCGCGATCTCGTACACACAGCCGGTCCACCCCTCAATCCCCTGCGCCAAACCTAGCGCTCCTGCCGCGCTGCCGCCCTTCCTTCCCCAGCGTGGCTGCCGATTTCTGATATGTCCTGGTAGCGGTTGTCGACAGCCTTGGGCTTCCTGTGCTCAGGATCGAGGGAAGTCGTTTTGGCTCCCACGGCACACCCCGAACCAGAAACCAAAAATATCATGGGTTCAGGGGGGGAGTACATTCGCAAGGCTGAAACTTAACCGAATTGATGGGATCTCTTGGTGCCTCCAAAGGCTTCGTGAGGATTGGAGCCAGCATTCTCCGTCTTCCTACTGTAGCTGACTCGCAGAGACACCAGTTCAAGCTCGGTTCTGCCTTCATCACTCGCTGTCACTCGGATCATCGCTGCGCGGTCTAATAATCGTAAGTTCAGCGCGTATATCTCCATAAGTCGGAATCGGCAAGAGCTTTTCATTCCAAGAAACGCGCAACTTGTTTTCGTAACCATGCATTATAAACACGAAAGAGAACGCTGACAGCGTGTTTGGAGAAGATTAGCTTACCGATCATATTCGCTCACTATCATTCACGAGCAGGCCAATCCTCCCCCGGCACGTACAATCAAAACACACGCCTGTTCTTTTCTTCGTTCTCACAATCTTGCAGGTTGCCCTGCAACGTATTGTGGTGTCTGCAAAGACGGAGACAGCGTGTTTTGGCGGGTTGCTCGGAATCTCCGACCTAAAAATGAACCAGGGTAAACACAAGTGGGAAAACGAGCAAACCGGTAAAGCCCCCCCCCTCGTACTATTTAGGTGAAAATTAGCAGATATTTCCTGAAAAAGCTAAAAGTACACCCCCCAAACTTTCAGGGTGACTCGTACTATTTAGCCACTATTTAACCACTATTTAACCACTATTTAACCACTGTTGAACCACCATCAAGAACCGAGAGAATCGGGGCTCGGCGTCATTTAGAGTGAGGTCTCACTCTAAGTGATGCTGAATGCTCTACTCTTTAATGACACTGAAGTCACTAAAGGTTAGCTTACTGGGTTTCCGCCGAAACCTTCCGTTTTTCTAATTCTTCTGAGTGACACTGAAGCTGCATTTTTCAGTCACAGTGGGCAAAAATGCATGAGTGTCACTTAGAGTGAGCCTCACTTTACGTGCACCAACTGTCTATGGGCTCAGAAGGACTAAACACACACTGTTCACAGCAGCTCTCGTATTGCTGATGCAGTAGAGGTGGTGAACCTTGACGAATCAGGATGGACCTGGACGCGCTCTCTGTGCTGGATCTGCAGGCTGATACCTGTCCTTCACCTGCATCAAAGAGAAAACGGGGAAGGGACGAGCGTGAGCTCTTAGCCGGAATTAAAACTTAAAAGTCGTTGCAGCTGGGGGCACCACTTAAAACTTTTAAAAAACAACACTCGTACTATTTACCTAAAGAGTACGACTGCCTAAATAGTACGAGGGGGGGGGGGCTTTACACGCACACACAAAACGAAGCGCCTGTCTTTTTTTATGGTACCAAGCGCTGTTGTCGTTCAAAAAGTGACGGTTGGCAGCTGTGGAAATTACCAAAACAGGTCACAACAAAATCCTTCGGGTTTCGGGAAGTGAGGCCGTGAACCGAGACGCATTATTAGAATGGGGTTCCGATGCACGGTCTGCCAGAACTGAAGTGTACAACCGCGCGTTGCCGCCGTACGAGGCGAACCGGGGAAGAACACAAGACGACAGTTGGCGTCGATGTAAAACAAAGGAAAAAGTACTCCGACGAACCAGCAACTGTCCCATGGCCCGAAGCTTGGGCGTTGCGGTGATCAGCCCCTCACGAAGAAGTGCAATCTCAGCGGTCAAGCGGAGGCTCCATCAAAAACCGGACTTCTTTCTAAGCCGCAAGAAGCTCTAGCCCTTCTCGGGTTCTAGCTTTAGGTCCTCAGACGAGCGCGTTTACTGGGGGTTGATTTTCTCCAGGAAAATAAAACGCGGAACAGTCTAAATATAAGGCGTCAGGCATCGCACAGGCAGCTTCTCATTGTTTGAGCTTCGGGCTGAAGCTCCATGGCCTGGCATAACGCCGGTCCATCTCTATCTTCTGGAACTGCATCGAATTGCCTGCGGCTGTTTATCAACGGTGAACCACGGGGCGACAGGTCCATCCCTATCCCCTGGAGCTGCATGGAATTGCCATTGGTGTGCATGTGTTCATGGGTCTATCACGATGCAGGTTATCTACATCCCTTCACTACCCGGATCCCAGCCTCAATGGCCAACCGGAGACTCTAAAACGCCGTACCTTTAAACCTCGAAAAACGCTAGAAGCGCGCCATCCCGGTTGCACATTCGTCCAGTTCCGGCTGCATGTGCGCACCGGGCCCACGTTCTGCCCCGGGAAGACCCGCAGGGGTTACCGGCGTCCCGTGCGTACCACATAGCACCACGTAGGTATACCTCTGGGGTATATGGGTGCGTGTACACCACTGCGCATGCGTGCAGCTACGTACCACACCACCTAGCAGGGAAGGATACCACTAGCTCGTTGTGCTCAGATCGCAAAATCGCAGGGTTTCCCACGGTCCTTTCTCCTCGTCGGCACCGTCGACGTTTCGTGTGGAAAAGCCTGCGTTTCGTGCGCCGCAGTCTTTCTGGCGCGGACCATCCGAGAACCTTGGCACCACCGCGTGGAGGCGTTTCAACCAACAAGAGACAACCTTGTGTCGCCGAGTGTTTTTCCACCTTGCGCGGTGTCACGGGATGTTTGGCAGCCGCTGCTAAACATGTAATCATGTACCTAGTGCATGCTAATCCATGTGGTTCGTGTACTTAAAAGAACTCAATGCTAAACAAACACGCCATTGGGAAAGCGAGCGGCGCGAGCGCCGCTCGCGGCAACGAAAAAGGAGACTGCGGCAACCGGACGGGCGACCAAGAGGCCGCCACCAACGCCAGGAACCAACGACCAGCGCTGAAGAAGAGGGTGCTTGGCACCCCGAAGGAAGGCCCGATCGCCGGCCGCAAGCGGAAGAAGACGAAGGCGACCACCCCCGAGTCAGGGGTGCATCGAAGGAAGAAGAAGGTACCGAGGGCAAGCAGCTCTCAGAAACGACCGGGGACCACGGGCACGCCAAGGCCCTCGAAAGTCAAAAACGGGCACACGTGCCCGCCCTCGTACTCGCCGACTCAGTCTCTGGAATCGCAAGAAAGCCAAACCCCGCTAGCTCCACAAATGCTCGACCTTGACGACGCGATGGCAGGTGACGACGTCATCCGATAACCTGACTTTCAAGGCAGTGCATGCTAATCCATGTGGTTCGTGTACTTAAAAGAACTCAATGCTAAACAAACAGAACGTGGGCGGCGCCGAAGCTTTCCCAGCTTCGGCTGACACCATTTGCGCACTTAACCATGGTTAAGAAGACGACTGAAAGCACAGACACAAAGATATCTCAAAGCATTTGCAAAATAACACGAAAAGCCTCTAGGCAAGAACCCGTTTTCACATTTCTTCGGTCACACACCCTCTCACTCACGCATGCAGTGCGTGAGGGAGGGTGAAAGGTCCGAAGCAGGGACCCTCTGTTCGGCAACGCTGCTCCGTTGCGCTCCCTTATCCCCCAGGGTGAGACGACATTCGCCACTACTGGAACAGGGTTCCGTCTGACTCGCTTGCTTAACTGTGTCCCTCTCAAGGCGAATGCCAGCGTGCGACGCACACCCCCCATGTCCCGTTTTCCTCTCCGCAGTCTCGGAAGCAGTGCTGGAAGCAGCAAGGCGGGTCCAACAGAAAGAGTGCCAATCCCTAGTCAGTAGTTACAACCACAAGCCCAACTACCCGGGAAAAGGTGTCACGGGAAAAGCCGGCAGCGCTGCTGCCCAGCGGCTTTATCACGTGGATGCTGATCCATATGGTCCATGTACTTAAAAGTTCCCAGTGCTCAGCGGCTTCATCACGGCGGCCCTGAGATTACTCCTGGGTTGTTGGAAGTACTGCCAACGTGGATGCGGGTGGGTCGAAGAAGTGCAGTCAGTATAGGCTGGTTGGATGTAGGATGTGGTGACTGCGGGTTAAAGAAATGCAGCCTACTTTAGGTCGGGGTTGAGTGGCGGGGCATTCTGGCAAAGAATGTTAAATTGCCTGAGGACTCGCTGCGCGGCTATTTTCGCCGTGCGGACGCCCGCACTTGCCACCCAGGAACTGCGCCACGGTTGCCGCCCACTCCTTGCCGAGTTATGGGTGAAACTGCACGCCAGTATCGCTGCGGGCACACGGGCGAGAGAGAGAGAGGTAAGAAACGTGAAGCCATCGGGGGCGATTAACGCAAAATCGATCGAGGGGAGCGAGTTCGGGACTGCACAGGATCGCGCAAGCCCTGAACAACTTGCAATCCTCTTTCCGTCTCGGATACACCCTCCATGCACGTCTCGATATTCTTAATGCCGCAATCCGGTAGGCGCGACCAGTAGTCGGCCGGCATCGAAGCAGTCGGGATCCACTTGACCACGAGGCCTGCGCGTTCTGTCTCAAGCATCTTGTACACGCGCCGCAGTACAGAATTCGCGAGTCTACTTCTCGAGTGGCCTTTCTGAAAAGAGATCATGGTCGCCTCGTTGTCAACGAACAGCATGATGCGCTTGTGCCCGCTTCGTATTGCGGCATTAATCCCCTTTTCTGCCGCTAACATCTCCAAGACATACATGTCCCCCGACTCCATCCTACGTCTCCATGTCCCGTAAACCGCCACAGCCCCGACTCTCTTCCATATCTGAGAAACATGCGCCCACCCTGTAGTTGAGGCGTCAGACCACACTGCAATGTCGAACTCTGAAGGCGGAGCCGGTCGCGTGTAGGCCCACCTTTCGGTCGCTGTGAACTTTTTGAAGAAGGACCCTGCTTCATCCCTAGGGGTTTTGGCCATGTTGCACGTCGTACTCCAGTCTGCCCGATTCTCTGTCACCGCTTTTGCCCAAGTCCGTGCAAATGACAGCACGTTCTCCAAGAAACATAGGTTTACCTCGTAAACGAACGCCACCCGAAAAACGAGGCCCAGCAACGACCACCACTCCCTCAATGTGGCCTTTTCTGAGCTACCCAGTCGCTCCGTCGCTGTTCCCATCGCCTTTAATCTCCACTCCTCTGGGAGCGTGAACCGATTTTCCCGGAGATCCCACCGAACTCCGATGTACTCGAATTGCTGTTCTGGCCTAAGCATAGATTCTTTCCAGTTTACTTCGATACCGGCCCGTCCCAATCGCCGTAGGATATACGCTACCCTCTGCTGCACTTCTTCCCTTGTTGATCCCCAAACTATGATGTCGTCTAGGTACACGACCGCCCCCTTCAGCAAAAGTTCTCCGAGAATTGCTTCCGATGTCTTCTGCGCAATGTACGGCGCGTAGCTGAATCCCATTGGCAGACGCTTCCATTTGTACCACGTGGACCCGCATCGCAAACAGAAGAAATTGGCGACGGCCTCTGACAATTCGAACTGATGGAAATAACCCTTCATGTCTATCTTTTGAGCCCACTTCGCGCCTTGTACCTTCAGCCGCTGCCCGAGCTCGTGAGGTCCCACCAGACTAAAGCTTGGTGGTTTTGGCAGTCTTGAATTGATGGGGCGCCCGTCAACGATTAACCGCCGAACGAGTGGATCCGCCTTCGGAATATCGAAAACGCTGACCGAACCCTTCTTTACGTCACACCGCTTGAGTCGCTGAATGACTCCGGCCTCTTCGCACTGTTTTAAAAAACTCGGCCGCAGGTCCGACGGCTTTCCCGGCAGTGGAAACGCCTCTTTCATGTTCTGCTCGAACAGGTTTGCCTCCGTACACCAGTCGAGGAAATCAGCGGGACGCGATTCCGCCGCAGCAAATTCTCGAATCACTCCGAACCTAACCCGGCCTGTCGGAAAATCGTCCAAACGGGTTGACCTTGACAACGGTGTCGCCGTCGGAATTCCCTTAGGAAGAAAGGGTGGATACTCCTTGCCCTCACCCCTCTCGCCGGCTTCCTGTCCGTGGTACCTCGAGGCCCAGAGCAATTCTTCTAATATCTCACTCATTGCAGCGTCCGCAACATCTCCGTTTCTGCCTTCCTCCTCGCCACATTTGTCGAGTTCAGGTACCGGATCGTCGTTTCGGCACTGGAATGCCGCAGCAGCTCCTGGAGAGCGGTTCGGGGAACCCCTTGCTTCTCGATCTCCTGAATGGAGCCCCTTCTGAAGGCGTGTAGCCATTTCGATCCTTGCATCCCTTTCTTCACCTCCCTTTTCAACTTCTCGTAAACTCCAGTGTCGCCCCCGAACGGCAAACCCAGCTTCTTCTGCTTTCTCCTCTGCCGCCAAAAACGCACGGCGACTGCTGTCAGGCTTCCGTGGGGTAGGAAAATGGGTGGTCGCCATTTCCTGCTGCTCTTCTCTTTCGCAAAAAACTCGACTTCGGTCTCTTCCTCTGGGGTGTCTCCCGGACCCAGTTCGTGCCAGTCTTCGTCCGTCATGAACCTCAGATCGGAGACTCGGCATCGCGAGATCCATGCAATCGCCGCAAGGGCCGCTGCTGTTTCCTGTCCCTCCCGCAAAAGACGTCGGACGAGCTCTTTCGCGTCTTCGGGCTTCAGACCGTCTGCCTGCTGAGGTCTCAGAAGCGAACCCATCCTCCTGAGGGCTTTCTTCGTCTTGATGAGACGTTCTGTTCTCAGACCACGTACGCCCCTGTTGTGCAACTCCCGGCAAAGGCGTTCGATGTACGTGGCCGCCGTCAAAGGCGACGTTGACCCTAGAGTGCTCCAGACGAATCTCACTATCGCTTCGTCCACCGGACCGTTGGGTTCCGTGGTAGAAAACCGGTCGAAATTTCGAAGCAGCCTGCACCTCTCCGCCGATAATTGTGGTCCCACCGCGTATTGGGGGGCGTCTTGCCACGGAATCAATTTTTTGATTTTTCCCCCCAGCTGTTTTCCCTCGCGGATTGAAAAAATCTCCGTCTCTACCTCCTTTTGCTTCGGTCCGAGGTAAGGCGGAGGCACGGGTTTTACGCTCGGTGGCGCCTCCCCTTTGGACACTTCCTTCCCGTCTTGAACCAGCTTCGCCTTCCGCGGTGTACTCCATTCTCTGGCCTTTTTCGTACCCTCCATGGAAAACTTCCGCACACCGCCCTGGCCTTGTATTGGCTCTCCGGTCTTGTGCGTACTCGTCGTGGAGAACTTCCGCACACCGTCCTGGCCTTGTATCGGCGCTCCGGTCTTGTGCGTACTCGTCGTGGGGAACTTCCGCACACCGTCCTGGCCTTGTATCGGCGCTCCGGTCTTGTGCGTACTCGTCGTTGAGAACTTCCGCACACCGTCCTGGCCTTGTATCGGCGCTCCGGTCTTGTGCGTACTTGTCTTCACTTTCGAAAACCTCGCGTGGCGCGAGGGCGAAAACCCCGTACGGGGTTTGGTCGAAACTGCCACCGGGGCCTTTTGGCCCCCTCCGTGTCCGAGACGGAGCGCTTCCGCTTCGTCGTCGCATCCGCGGCTTCCATCGCCGCCTTGCGCGCCTTCGGTATCCCGCGTTCGCGGGCCATTTTCGACTGATACGCCAGCGCGGCGTCGAGCCCATGCCTCGTCCGGAACTGGAGGAAAAGCAGTAGGTCGAGCAGGCGCGACGCTATCTCTTCCCAGGTTCCGTGATTCAGCATTAGCTGAACCACGCCGATGACCGAGGACGCCGCGTTCCTGGCGTCGCCCCGTTCGGCGGGAACGAGTTTCTTCAGCTCGTCCATGAGCTGCATTGCCTGTATCTCCGACAGGCTGTCCCACTTTGACGGGTCGTAGAGGACGTCTTCCACCCTCGTTCTGCTCTGCTCTGCCGGGGGGTTCACCTCCTCTTCATCCCCCTCGCTCTCATCGAAACCCAGATGCGGGGGCTTCAGGTCTTTGGGACCGTCCTGGCCTCCTCTTGGTGTCTGTTGACCACTATCCTGACCGCGGATGCTGCTTCGGTGTGTCGGCCACCAATGCTTCGGGCTCGTCGACGGCGGTCTCCTGCGGGGCGACTCCCGGGGTCCGGGGCATCCTCTCCGGCTCCTCTAGGAGCTGGCGAAACACGTCGAGCTCGACTCGGTCATGAATGACCGTCAGCAGCAGTATGAGTCTTTGTAAAGGCTTTTTCTCCCAGTCCTCCGTCTCCGTCCCCGTGACTCTTGCAGCTCGGATTCTTTAACAAAATAAGTATGCACCCCCCGCCCGCAAGGGGTAACATCAAGCCACGCCCATTTTAAGTCTCTAAAGAAACATAAAAGCCATCTTGATAAAAAAAGCAAAGCAGCAAACATGTCGCTCGTGGACGAGCTCAACGCGTTGCGCGCGCTTCGGGAGAACACAGCGGGGCTGAAGGTCGAGGCTGAGAGCATCGGCGGAAATGTCGACAAGGGCTGGCTCATCTTCGGAGCCGCGCTGGTGTTCTTCATGCAGGCCGGGTTCGCGATGCTTGAATCGGGCACCGTGCGGCAGTGGAACGTGTCGTCCATCCTCTTCAAGAACACGATGGACGGCGTCATCAGCGCGCTTCTCTTCTGGTCCCTCGGCTGGTCCTGGGCGTACGGGGAGGACGACGGCAACGCGTTCATCGGCTCCGGCGAGTACTTCTTGATCGACATCGACGAGAGCAACTATGCCCGTGTGCCCACTTTTTCTGTGTCTAACACATGCAATGTGCCAAGAACAAAAAAAACATGAACGGTCACACGGAGACCCTAAACCCCCGGAATTTCAAGCGAACTTTTACTCTAAAACCCGATTGATGGCAGCCATCCTCACTCCCGTTAGATGAACAAAACAGGTTTGAAGGAAGTGCGCACAAACGAAGGAAGCCCCAGATCCGTTTTTTTTTTTTTTTTTTTTTTTTTTTTTGTCGTTCAAGCAGGGCATTAGCTTGGTCTCCGGTCCATTTTCCAAATTTGGACCGCTAACGGCTTTTTGTGTTTCCACTGTTTTTCAGCGTTTTCTGCACTTAGGGGGCTTACCTGCCATCTCACATGAGGAGGTTGCTGAAGATGGAGGACTGTTCAGAGAGGGTCCTCGGCAACCGGCGCAGATTCAGGGCGGATTTTCGTCGGCGCCCGCAGGGAAGGGAAGACCCGAGAAGGGTGCGTGCGTCGAAGACGCCGGTGTGCCGGAGTTTTGCCCGGGGCAAATGCGGCTTCAAGGACTGCAAGTATCTGCACGAGAAGCAGTGACTGCTGTGGGAGAAGAAGGCAGCCGCTCTGGAGAACAAAGCGACGGTGGCTGCTACGAAGCAGCAGACGAGCAGCCTGTTGTAGTTGGAAAGAGTGGTGGGAGTGACAGGTCTCTCCGACGCTCCTCCGCTGTTGAAGCTGCGGGCCTTCGCGGCGGCGATGGTGGGTCCGGGGCTGACGGTAAGGCAAAAAAGGGACTTGCACAAGCGGTTGCCGGGTCAGCGGGGTCGGGCTCCGTTGGCAAAAATGCGCACCTCGTCGGTGCAGAAGTACCTCGCAACAGCAGCTGCACAGATGGACGTCCCTTTGGGCAGCCTGAGAGGTACGAACAAGGCGCTGGAAAAGGTGCGGCTTCAACGCCGAGAGTTTCCGGCTCACGCGCCTCCAATGAGTTTCTCGCAGTGGGAGATGATACGCGTGGCTCTGCAGGGAAGCTCGGCGGAGCTGGCGGCAGCGGGGGCGTTGGCATGCGTGGGCGTGGTTCTCTTCCGGCGCTGGGGCCTCCTGGGGTCCCCATCCGGCGGAGGGAGCTGTTTTGTGCGGTTCTGGCAACGATGCTGGCGGACAAGCTCGCGCCTGATGGAGTGGCTTTGGATGTTTACCACGACAATGGCAATGCAGATTCCAGGCAAAGAAAGCTTGCTTCCTCGCATCCGGTGGAGAATCGCTGGCTGGCCACGATGCATGCTAGCTTGCGTGCTGGCAGGGTTGTTAACACGCACCTGGTGGGTACCAGGAGTATGGTCGCGGACGTTGACACCAGGATTGGCTGACCGCTTTCGTCTGCTTCGCATGCGCAAGGAGAAGGAGGGGGGTGGCAGTACTGCTCCGCAATCCCCGGTCGCGCGGCGAAAACTGCCTGTGTTCAGCACAAGTCCTAACCACTTTATTTCCGCACGTTATAAGCACAAAGCAAAGAAGAAAGAACGCAAACATAAAGCGTTGGGCTGTCCATCATCAGAAGGAAAAACAGTTCAGGGTTCGGGGTTTGGGATTTTGGGGAGGCACGCATGTGCCGATCCTGTGATGTGCACGGGATCACCCCCCTTCCCATGGCGGTCAGCAGCACAGCGGGCTGCTTGCGTTGTTGTAGCACTGCGGGCTGACAAACTCAGCTCTGCGGGCTGAGGCTCCGTTTGCAGCACTGCGGGCTGCCTTCTCAACTCAGCGGGCCGAGGTACAGCACTGCGGGCTGTCTTCCCAGCACTGCGGGCCGAGGTTCACAGCACTGCGGGCTGTCTTCCCAGCTCTGCGGGCTGAGGTTGTTCGGGTTACCTGCACTGCGGGCAGGAGCATTCTTTTGCACTACCTGTGAAAAAACCCAAAAACCCAAAAAAAAATTGAAATCGAAATTTATAAATTATTTTTGTTTTTTTGAAAAACCGAAACCGGAAAAACCCGGTTTCGAAAACCGGGAAACCGGGTTTCTAAAGTCCCCTGCTCTGGAGGTTTGTGTTTTTTTGCCCTGGTGGTCTGCTGGTGCACTCTTGCTGGCTCGGGTGAGCCAGGGTCTTCCACGTGCAGGCCAGCGGTCTGGTGAGGTGGCATTTCGAGTACTTATCAGAAGCTTTTGAAGCAGTCTGCAGAACTATCTGGATTGTTGAGCAGTAGCTGAATGGTCTTGGCAGGCAGGATGTGAAAAGCTGGGCATTTTGGTGGCTCAGGTGCGGTGTAGCAAGGTTCGGCCGGGCGTGTGCACGAGTATCTGGGTTCACCAGGAGGGCCTTGTTTTTTTGTATAAGCACTTGCTTTGTAGGAAATGCTTGAGGAGACTGCCAGTTGCGATAGATCAAAGGAGGTAAATGTGCTGTAGCCCACACGAAACACATGTAAAGCTGGGCTTAGTGGCGGGCGTAAGCGTTCAACAAATTTTTGCGTTTTTTTGTTATTTTTTTGTTTTTGTTGTCTTTTTTTGTTCTTTTGTTTTTTTGTTTTTTGTTTTTTTGCTGTTTTTTGCTCCAGGATTCGTTTCTTTGCCTACATTGACGTGTCACACCCACACAGTTTGGATGTTCCAGTGGGCGTTCGCCGCGACCGCCGCCACGATCGTCTCGGGCGCCGTCGCCGAGCGTTGCCGCATGGAGGCCTACTTCGGGTACACGGTGATCCTGACCGCTCTCATCTACCCCGTGGTGGCCCACTGGGGGTGGAGCTCCTGCGGCTGGGCTTCCGCCTTCAACCCCGGCGGCAACGACGACTGCCCGAAGTACGGTCAACTCGGTATGCTTTCCGCTGCTTTAACGCGTCTCTGAGCCGGTCCGCCCCCTATTGTTGGCCTGCTGATAGACTCTGACGTCAGAATGCAGAATATCTGTAGCGAAGACCTGCATTGCGCACAGTCGACTCTGATCGTTTGGATTAGTTTGCACGTTTCGATTAGGATGCAAAGTGTCTGGGACGATCATCTGGATCTCCGGCGTCGCGGTTATCTCTTCGCACGTGATGCGCCATGCTTTCGCCTCTTCCACTCTCGGATAGACTGTGAGAGTTTCAGATTAGCGTGAGTTTGATCAAAGTATCATCAAGGCAGCCCTTTCAACGACCAGCCACAGTCAACGCCGCGTGAGTATGGGCAGCATCCAGAAGCACCCAGAGGGTGTCGGTGGTACGAAGGTGCAGTTGCTCGCATCCAGCGGCGGCAATCTCAAACTCTGACAGTTGTGGCTAGAATTGCAGAATATCTGCAGCGATACGAGTGCCGGATGGAGAAGCTGCCAGCCCCCACACACACACACACACACACAAACCAGGTGTCATCGACTTCGCTGGCTCCGGTGTGGTGCACATGACGGGCGGGTTCTCTGCGTTGGCCGGCGCGTTTGTTCTCGGGCCCAGGAAGGGCTACGTGACGTCGGATGTTCCGGGATCGTCTCCGGTGACGTCCGAGTTCCTGTACCGGTGGAGCCCCGGCGTCAGCGACAGCCAGTTCGCGCCGCACTCGATCCCGCTCCAGGCCCTCGGCGTGTTCATCCTGTGGTTCGGCTGGTACGGGTTCAACTGCGTCTCGACCCTCGGAATCTCCGGCTACGCGCCCGTCGCGGCCAAGGTCGCCGCCACCACCACGCTTGGCGCTGCGTTCGGAGGCCTCGGCGCCATCATCTTCAACCGCATCCTGGTCTCCTTCAAGAAGAGGACGTCCGTGTGGGACATCGGCTCCCTGCTCAACGGTATTTCCCCTCACCTGTGGTGATTTTCTTTTATATTTTTTTTTACAATAAGCACTCAGTTACCTCACCCAACCGCTGCAGTGCATGACCCCCTGGCTCGGAGCCCCCCGGCAAACGGTATGGTACATTCAGGTGGAGAAAGAGTTTGCACTTCTCAGTCCGTTTGTCGCGTTAAACATACGACCAACGTACTGGTGGCACTGTTCGCCACCTGAGTGACCCTCGCCCCGCACCCCCGGGTGCACATTCCTGAAGCCAACAGCCCATTTCAAATTCATCCACAACTCAGATACTGTGTGCTGGTAAATCATTGGCACGAGTTGATGCAGACCGGAGATTACACGGAACAAGGCACTTGTGTCAACTCAGAAAGAATCTGTCTGGCAAGAATCTGTAAGAACTCCGCTCACTCGGCTCAGCTCCCGCGGCAGCCCCACTTCTGCCAGCCAGCCCACCATGCCCAGCGGCGACCCAGCCCCTGACCGCCAGCCCAGCCCTTGATCGCCAGCCAGCTTCCTGGCACAGCGGTCTAACCCACGCCTCCACCGGACCCCCACGACTTTTTTCATCGAAGGTCGTTTTTTGCACTTTTTATTTTATTTTTTGAGCCGCCCGGATTTCCAAATTCCGTCAGCTGACGGAATTTGGAATGGGAAGCTAATGCCCTGCTCGGACTTGGTCCGAGCACCAGACCCATAAATAAGCCACTGCAATAAGCGCGAGGTAAGCGAGATCTGAGGCCCTGTGATGGCTGAGTGCACACCTAAGCAGGGCTGCATCCTCGTGTTGTCGCCGTGTTGTGTATACGGCTTCGTGGGGGCCTGGTCAACCACCTCATCACTATCACTATAGGGCACAAACCTTTCTCGACAGTGATTGGACAGTCGGGATTGCCGGGGGCGGGTCTCCATGAAGAAGAGAATTGTAAAGCAAGACCTGCCCCCTGCGCCTGCTGTCTCCGGCTGCTTCGGCAGACGACACATACTACTACTACAATAAGCGCAAGCCAGCTTTTTGGAATGAAATGCTCGACAAAAGCGGCCAGACAAAGAACCGAAGGGATCCCAAGTGCTGTATCTACTACCGAACCACGTGTTGAACGGAAGTGAGGTCATGCGGGTCTTCCCCAACACGACAAGCCATACAAACACAACAGGTCAAAGTCCTGAGTGAAAAAAAAAAAAAAAACAACACACGGTGGTGTAAGCAAAGAACAAACCAGATTGTGTTTGTATTGTATTTGCCCCTCTGCCTCTATATTTCCTCCCCTTTTCTTCCCCTCCATTCGGAATCAAAGCAGCTATGTCGAGTATTTTCTGTTCTACATTTTTTCGAAGAAGACTTGATGCTCAGCATCAAACATGCATGAGAGGCAGGCAGTGTCCTGCCTAAGTATTAACCAACCCCTTACGAACGGAGGTAGATTGTTCAGGGCGCACAAAGCCTTCTGGAAAATCTGTGTGTCAACCCCAAGAGTCTAACGACTCCAAAATGGGAAACCTGAAAGGCTTCGTAACACATCTCTTCACAGCAGCAAACATTGATCCTTTTTTGACGTGTCTTTACTCTGAAGGCCCTGTGTAGAACTCCAGCTCAACTCAATCAAACGGCACGTACACCGACAAAGCGGAGTATGACCACAGCCTCCCTGCTTTTAATCCCCGAACCAAACTGCACGTTAACCGGAAATGCACCTCCAGGTGTCCTCGCCGGTCTTGTGTCGATCACTGCCTCTTGCGCTGTCGTAGAACCGTGGGCTGCTTGCGTCATCGGTATCGTCGGTGGTATGGTGTACGTCGGTGCGTCGACCATGCTTAAGGGTATGCTGCTCTCTTCGCTTCGTGATACCCAGACGTCTCGGTCCCGTCCCCCCCTTGTATACGATCGAGGGGTTCGTCAATTGTAAACTCGAAAACACGAAAGAGAACGCTGGCAGCGTGTTTGGGAGGAGATTCGCCCAACGATCATCTGGCAGCGCCAAAAGATCTGGATACCCTGGCCCATTTGACCATTAGACCAGGGTATACATATGGTACGATGCCAAAAGGGGGGGGGGGGGTTTGGGCGGAAAAATCCCCGCATAGTTCACCAGGGTCTGACGGGCACTGAGGCCCCATACCCTTCCTAAAACATCATTCTGCGTTCAAATACGCCCTCAGAAGCCTCCGGAGAGCCTTCTATGATGTCCCAAATGCGATTTTGTGGGTTTTTAGGGGGTCCCCCCGCCTGCTGGCCGTAAACCACCATAGAAGACACATACGCAACCTGATGCTGGGTCGCTTCTCTGTGCAAGATCCCAGCCCAAACACACGTTTTCGGCGTTCTCTAGCACTCTCCAGGTGCATTCGACCCTCGGGCTTCGTGGTTTCTTTCACTCACAGGTGTTCCGGGACGTGCAAAGATAAGGAGAATGGCCCCCTGCATTGGGGACAGACCGAACTACGCCCTGCCTGTCTATACAGGCTTTGGGGTCAACCTGCACTGGCTTTGGCGCCACATCCACCGTTTCGGGCTTCGTTTGTGCTGCTTTGGGGTCCATTAAGAACTCTGGTCTGATTTGCGGGACGCTTTCCTCGGTTTTGGCGCCCACTTTCACTGTTCTAAGGCCTGTTCAGGCTTCTACCTGCATCATGTTATGCTATTCTGGTGATTCTGCAAGGCTTGGTGAACGAAGTAGGACAAGCGTTAAGTAACAGGCGATCATCAGCCGTTCTCAAGCGGTTGACTACGACGCGTTCACTTCATGATTTTGAAGCAGGCTTCACCGCTTTCAGGGCAGGCTTTCAGAGCTTTCCTGGCAATGTCTTCCCTTCTGGCATCTTTCTCACCCATGGCTGCAAAGTGCTTCTCGCTGGATGTCTTTGCACAGGCGGCACATGACCCGAGGGATGTGTGGCAAGCTCCTGTGCAGTGAGCTTGGTCAGACAAACTGTGTGGCGCACACACCTGCCATGGTCGGCAGTATCACCTGGGCCACAGTTTGAGTCCTGTTCCGAGACCCGCTCACGGTGAAGTGGCGCCTACTGGGTCGCTTCCTCTCCAGCTTCGGCGCAAAGTCTTCACCACTGGATGCACTTTGAACGGTGAAGTGGGCACCAAAACCGAGCAAAGCGTCCCGCAAATCAGACTAGAGTTCTTAGTGGATCCCAAAGCAGCACAAACGAGACCAAAACGGTGCACATGGCGCCAAGGCGGCGCAATTCGACCCCAAAGCCTGTATAGACAGGCAGGGCGTGGTACGGTCTGTAGGGTCCATTCGCCTTGTTTTTGCACACCCCGGAACACCTGTAAGCGAGATAATTTATGAAGTCCGAGGGTCGAATGCACCTGGAGAATGATAGAGAACGCCGAAAACGTGTGTTTAGGCCGAGATTTTGCTCCGAGGAGCGACCCAGCATCAGGTTGCATATGTGTCTTCTATGGCGGTTTACGGCCAGCAGACGGGGGGACCCCCTAAAAACCCACAAAAATTGCATTTGGGACATCATAGAAGGCTCTCCGGAGGCTTCTGAGGGCGTATTTGAACGCAGAATGATGTTTTAGGAAGGGTATGGGGCCTCAGTACCCGTCAGACCCTGGTGAACTATGCGGGGATTTTTCCGCCCAAACCCCCCCCCCCCCTTTTGGCATCGACTCATATGTTCTAGGGGTCCAACGGTGCAGCGGACCCCTCAAGAAAGAATCGAGAGTCGCCTAAGGGGTCCAAGGGGCCCAACTACTTTCCAGATGACCGTTCAAAATGACCACCCTATGGCAGCGCATACAGTCACCAAAGGTGTCACTAAATCGACCAATCTTTGATGCTATGAGCGCAGGTGTCCCTGGCTCTCTGTTCCCGGGGGTTTAGAAAGAAAAGATGACCCCCTTTGAAGGAGCAGCCCGATATACGTTTACTTAAATCATACCGGGAGCGCGTGTGATACCCGTTGATCCCGAGAAAACACGGAATGAAAAGATTGGTCACGAAATCGTCAAAATACCACCTCGGAACCCAAAAAAGGTTGACCCCCGTGGTCCCTCCTTTTGCACCTCACTTTACCCAGGCAAATTACCATCATCCTATGAACGCACGTCAGAACTGGGATGGCGGGTACTGAAGAACAGGGATGGTGCAAAATCTGCGGTGCGAAAACCTGGAGAAAGGTTGCTTCGTTTCCTCAGCCCGTGTCGCGTCTGCTGGAAGTGAAGAAGAGACTGGCACAAGAGGAATTCATCTGTTTGAAGTGCCTCCGGGAGTGTGGTGCCGCTCACCTTCGAACGAAGTGCACTTGCCTTTCGGCGGAGCAGAACCCATCTGCCTCTCGATACCCTCTGGAAGTTGCAAATTCGGGCAAAGTGCCGACCACGACTGCGGCGAGAACAACGTCACACGCATTCTTCAACGATGTTCCGACAATGCCAGCTGATTTTTGCCGCATGGTTTTGCAACAGCTCGTGTGCCACACTCGTGTGCCACGCTGCCCGAGAAGCAATGTGTATGCGGAAGATGCACGCAGAGGCAGGGGAAAAAATCTTAGTTTAGTGTTTTGGCAGAATACTGCCTGGTTAAGGTCCGCCCTCACACGATGCACATTTCGGGAGCTTCCCGGTCGTCAGTTAGTTGTCGGCGTCGTTGTCGTCGTCGTCGGGGTCGGGTTTGCGGCAAAAGTGTCACCACCACGCATCCGCAGAAACAGTCGGTTGACGAATGTCTGCGGATCCATGGTGGCGCAGCGTATCTTCTCGATGGCGTTCGTCATGGAGAAGACGCTGTTGACCCCCGTCACGCGGTGTGGACAGCACCGCCGTGTCCTGGATCCACAGCGCGGGATTCTCTGCCGCCTCCCCCCCCAACGCGTGTCTCCACGAAAATACGTATTTCCCTTGGCGGCGGGGTCTTTGGTTAGCCCCCGCACCTTAGTAGACCGTAGGTCGGAAAAGGCACCACAACATGACCGACCGACCAACAATATGACCGTGCATGGTACTGAGGGCGAGTGAGGGCGAGTGAAGACGAGTGGGCGCGTCGCGACTCGCCGGCCACCTGTGTCTAGGGGTATAGTACGGTGGCACAGGGAAAGCTGTGGCAGTCCATACGCCCACCATCCCCGCCTGGGCTGGGAGCCTCTAATTTGGTCAATCAAAAGATGATTTTAATCCGGAGCATGCCTGCGAACTCTGTTCCCGGGGTGCTACCAAAAGACTGGCGACCCCCTCGATGCAAAACATGACAATGCGTTATTCGCAAACCTATTTTTGGGCTCTAGCCCGCCGAGGGTCGGAATGACAAGTTCGATTCGAAAAAGTTCAAAAACGGGCTCAGATCAAAGCAAATGACCCGGGCTTGACCATCCAGATGGTCTCTTCCATATTTGAACGGTCACCATGAGAATGACTGTGGCCAATGATCATGTGTCTGCTCTGTACGGGAACTCCACACTTACACTGTCATGCAACTACGGGTTTGACTAACACAGGGGGAGAAACAATACACCTACAAAGTGGGTCTTTGATGTTGAACGCTTACGCCCGCCGCTAAACCCAGCTTTACCTGTGTTTCGTGTCGGCTACAGCACATTTACCTCCTTGATCCATCGCAACTGGCAGTCTCCTCAAGCATTTCCTACAAAGCAGGTGCTTTCCACAATCCACACCGCGGGCGCAGAACGCCCCCCCGCGGTGTGGATTTTTCCACAATCGACACAGCAGTCGACGTCTTCCTCCGCGGCCTCCCACTCGTCGGGGGCGCGGACAACCTGGATCGGGGACCAATCCACGGCCTTGAACTCACAAGCCATAGCACGAGCAATTATTTTCTGTTTGTGCGATTTAACCTACATGTGCTCTGGTTAAACCGCTGCCAACGTCCTTTTTAGCTGTCGTCGAAGCCAGCCCCGCCCCTAATTCTTCTGGTGTCGATTCGAGGTGGTCGTGCTCATCTAGCCATGCGTCTTGCTCCTATTCCCTCAGTAAACTGCAAGAAAGACAACAACTGAAGGCGCTGAACGCCCCCCCGCGGTGTGGATTTTTCCACAATCGACACAGCAGTCGACGTCTTCCTCCGCGGCCTCCCACTCGTCGGGGGCGCGGACAACCTGGATCGGGGACCAATCCACGGCCTTAAACTTACACGCCTTAGCACGAGCAATTCTTTTTGTTTGTGCGCTTTATCCTACATGTGTTCTGGTTAAACCGCTGCCGACGTCCTTTTTAGCTGTAACAAATACTGTCTCCAGGGAAGCAGAAATTGGTTGTCGCAAAAAAACATTTGCACTTGAAAGAGAGAGAGCTGGACTTCACCTCAAACTGCAGGAACGTAAGTGAGTTTGACCAGCACTGTATGGGAAATATATTTCCGGCTCAGTGAAGAGAGCCGGGCCCCTCAAAACCGAAAATCCAGAATCCTCGAATAACCCCTGGTCGACTCTAAACAAAACAGGCCTCGAAATTGACGACCCGTTGGACGCGTTTCCGGTGCACGGGGCCTGCGGATTCTGGGGAGTGCTGTCCGTGGCGCTCTTCGCGCACAGCGACAACGTCATCCGCGCGTACGGCTCGGACCACCTGATCAACGGCAAGTCGCTGTCCGGGTTCTACGACCAAGACAACGGCAACCAGCTCGACGTCCAGCTTTGCTTCGCATTGTCGGTCGGGACGTGGTCCTTCGGGATCACGTTCATCACCTTCACCATCATGAACAAGCTCGGCTTCCTCCGCGTGAGCGAAGAGCACGAGATGGTCGGCGTCGACGCAGCCGAGGGCATGGGCGCCGCCTACGGGACCCTCATCCCGTACTCATACTCCCTCCCCGCCGCCGAGCCAGAGGTGGTCGCCCACAACAGCGACACCGACGAACCCAGACCCGAAGCCCTCGTATGACTAGGACAACCCGGACCCGAACATGCCCGCCCAGCCTGGACCCAGTGAAAGCAGGCGGCGCATTATACACATCCACCGAGTGAACGCAGAATGAGTCCAAAAAAGGAATAGGAAGAACAGGTAGCGAAAAAAAAAAACTATCTGGCGCTTCCTTTGTTTGTGCGCACTTCCTTCAAACCTGTTTTGTTCACCTAACGGGAGTGAGGATAGTACGCTGCCATCGATCTGTTTTTGTTCTTGACAAATTGCATTTGTTAGGCACAAAAAGAAAGAGCGAGAGCGAGAGAGAGAGAGAGAGAGAGAGAGAGAGAGAGAGAGAGAGAGAGAGAGAGAGCAGAGAAGAGAGAGAGGAAGATAAGAGAGAGAGAGAGAGAGCGAGATGAAGAGAGAGAGAGAGAGAAGAGAGAAGAGAGAGAGAGAGAGAACAAAAAAACCCCTGTTGTTAAGTTCTCTGTGAGAGGCTCATGTCAATTTAGCCTGTGTTTTATGACAGACGCATTCTCCCAAATAGGGGGGTTCCTGCCAACTGGGTTCACTTCCTTTCAGTGGTTGGCAGAGCATTAGCCGTCAGTCGAGCACGAGAACACTCCCGTTGGCGTCGAATCGCGAAGCCCACGAAGGGCTTTGGTCAGGTCGAGGCTGGCATAAACCTCCAGATTGGCCGCAGCGTGCCCACACGGACTTCCCGTCCACAGAAACTCGCTTGCGACAGCACAACAGGGGGGACCCACCCCCGTGTTCTGTTCAACAAACCTACGCATTTCTTCCTCGCCATCACCCCTCGAAAGCATCCCTCGCACCAGCACGACTACTCTCTCTCTCTCTCTCTCTCTCTCTCTCTCTCTCTCTCTCTCTCTCTCTCTCTCTCTCTCTCTTTGTCTAGAAGCGCTCATCACATGACCCCCCCTCTCCATCACCCCCCGCCCCTGAATCCTGAAGCGAAAGCAACGGCGTGAGGGGAGGAAAAAGTGAATTGAGCTGAATCCGAGTCGAAATCGAGCCCGTCCACCCCTATTTCCTGGAAGTGCATCGAACTGCCTGCTGCTGCCTATTGCAGTCTATCCGCAGTCAGTCAGCCGGTGGGTTCACCGGCTCCTATGTTTCGATCTATTCCGAACAAAAACAAATCGAGATGCACCGAGAAAAGAGAGCTTTGAAATCACCTCACAACAAGGACCCCCTCCTTTTTCGCCTCGGAAACGCTCAAATTCCGCCGTGTCTTCACAGTTTTGCTTCTTCAAATGAAACAGGAAAAACACAAAAAAGGGGGGAAAAAAAAAAAACAAAGCAGTCCATCAAAAAAACCGAGGTTTTAAAAAAAGAAAACAAAACAGACGAACTGAAATAAAATTCGATTTGTTTTCCCCCCCCCCCCCCCCCCCCCCCCCCCCCCCTGGCAGCCAGACTCATACCGTCGTCCTGTCTGCGGACTTTCAGGTTCTGCGCTGGTGGAGGGTCCCGCCCTAATAGGCTTAGAAGGACCGGAAAAACAACGGTGTGGACAGGACACAGCGCGGTGTTGAGAGCACGCGACCCGACTCCATCAGCATTCCCGCCCACCCCCTCCACCCCCACTCCTTCTTGTTGTTATTTGTGCACATTCCTTTCCGAGCACCCTGCCGCACTAAGGTGCTGTTGCTCGCCCTCTGTTCCTAAAAAATAGTGCTCAAATAGCAGGATAGATGAGTCCCCGTAAAGGGCCCGAGGCTTCTCCCCTCCACCCCTTCCCCGCAAAAATAAAAAAAAAGCCCAGACGCACGGTGGGTCTCAGCAGACATGCATGCGAGGTAAGCAGTGTTATGTCAAAGCATTGGCCCAGGCCGGTTCTACACTGCTACCCACATCGTGACTTTTCTTTTCTGGATAGATCTCAGCGTGTCACCTGTGCTTCACCTGAATACGTGGGGTTGCATCAGTACTATCGTCCCTCGGGACTACTGACAGGCCTTCAACTACCCTGAGCAGCGCACTGTGCACGTGTTGCCAGTAGCCGTGCTTGCGCACGTGGACGGAGACCACCGCGAGGTTGGCAACTCCGATTTAGATCCCCGAGTACGTTCAGGCTCAAGATCCAGGGATAGCATTGCTCTCTCCTTACCAGAGAGTTCTCCCACCGTACGCGCGCCTGGACCTTTTTTGTTTTTGTTTTTTCGCTCGCCCAAACACGAGACAAAGACGATAAGACCAGCTTCACCCCCCCCCTGCTTGCAGAGAGTCGCAGTCACCATCAGGGCGAGTAGTTTTTTAACTGATTGCTCAGACAGTTGTAGGGGCCTTCTCCGACGGATTCGCCTGTGCTCTAGTAGCACGGGTGGTCCTGGCTGTGACGAGCTACGAACAGCCGCCTGACAAACCAGACTCACACCGCAGTCCTGTCTGCAGACACTCAGGTTCCGCGCTGATGATGGTCCACCTTATGTGTCCGTGGCTTAAAGGACCGAAACACGGTGCAGACGGAACCAGTGCGGTGTTGAGCCCAAGCACGTTCTTGCAATCCCCCTGCTTGCAGAGGGGGTCTAGCTATTGCGTCCGTCCCCCCGCCCCCTCCTCCTCGCCCATCCACATACCCCCCGCCTCCTCGGCTTCCTCCTCGATCTCTCCTTCCTTTGTTTTATTTATGCGCTGGGAGGCAGGGGGGTTGGTGGGGTGGGGAAGCGGCGGTATATGAAGTGGGTATCTCATTTTCTTTGGATACAAATAAGCACGGGGGGGGGGTTTGTTTCTGAGTACTGCCAAGAATCTAACACAAAACGCTGAGAATCTTGCGGGTGGAACCGACAAAGTAGCCCCGGATCTCCAAGTGAACTTGCGCTCTAAAAATCCAAAATAAACGCTGAAAATCTGCGCATTGCCCCTCAAAGCATCGCGCAGGGCCAAACCTGTATGTAGACACAGCGTGCTGTGGCGGTTGATCAGAATTGCTCAAGTTGCAGCTCAACTCGAAAAAAGTGAAACGGGGCAAACACAAGTCGGAAAACGATCAAACTGGCAACCACATGTGCCACAATGTCGCCACCTCCACCCCACCCCACCCCCCCCGGTCTGCCTATTTTGTTCGAGCACTTCTTTCGCCCGCGGCGGCCGGTGCTCGAATCCGCGCGAAAATCACCCTCCATCCCCCCCCCCCCCCCCCCCCCCCGACAACACGAGTTTTTGTGTGTTTTCAGTCCGGCCGGCAGTGGGAAGGAAGACCCGGGCGCGTGCCGGCAAATGCGCAGACACGCCCCCCCCCCCGACGATCTCCTTCTTTGTACCGGCAAGCGGTGCACCGCCATGGGACGTGCCCATTCTACCCCCCTATTTCCCGGCTGTTTGGGTTTAAACCAAATCACAAAGGTGTAGTCGTTCTTTTTTGTTGGCCAAAATAATCAGCGCGGGACGGAGCACCGCTGCCAGGTCATGCCGCCGGACGCACACCCCCCCCCCCCTTTCCCCCCCCGGGGTCGCTCGCACGATCACGACACCCCCCACCCCCGTTCCCTCTCTCCTCTACCACTGTCTTCAAGCCTTCAACACAAGACAGAAAAAGACAAGCCGAGGAGAAGAGCCGACAAAAAAAAAAAAAAAACAAGTGAATCAAAAAGAGTGCTTCGTTTTCTTTTCGTTCATCGTGTCCGCTTGGGACGCGAAGGTCCAGCGGGTGGTAGAGGCCACCAGGCAGAGGACCGCACGGCCACCGCGGAAGCCGCGGAAGGTCATGAAGGCGTGAGGGACCGGGTCCGGAGGACCCCGGAAGCGTGCGATCACGCATGCGGGAAGGTCATGAAGGCGTGAGGGACCGGGTCCGGAGGACCCCGGAAGCGTGCGATCACGCACGCGGGAAGGTCATGAAGGCGTGAGGGACCGGGTCCGGAGGACCCCGGAAGCGTGCGATCACGCATGCGGGAAGGTCATGAAGGCGCGAGGGACCGGGTCCGGAAGACCCCGGAAGCGTGCGATCACGCATGCGGGAAGGTCATGAAGGCGCGAGGGACCGGGTCCGGAAGACCCCGGAAGCGTGCGATCACGCATGCGGGAAGGTCATGAAGGCGTGAGGGACCGGGTCCGGAAGACCCCGGAAGCGTGCGATCACGCATGCGGGAAGGTCATGAAGGCGTGAGGGACCGGGTCCGGAAGACCCGGAAGCGTGCGATCACGCATGCGGGAAGGTCATGAAGGCGTGAGGGACCGGGTCCGGAAGACCCGGAAGCGTGCGATCACGCATGCGGGAAGGTCATGAAGGCGCGAGGGACCGGGTCCGGAAGACCCCGGAAGCGTGCGATCACGCATGCGGGAAGGTCATGAAGGCGCGAGGGACCGGGTCCGGAAGACCCCGGAAGCGTGCGATCACGCATGCGGGAAGGTCATGAAGGCGTGAGGGACCGGGTCCGGAAGACCCCGGAAGCGTGCGATCACGCATGCGGGAAGGTCATGAAGGCGTGAGGGACCGGGTCCGGAAGACCCGGAAGCGTGCGATCACGCATGCGGGAAGGTCAACGCGCTGGAAGCACATTGACCAGATCATTTGCTCAGCACCGCCCCGGCACCAGCGAGGTTCGCCGCCGAAAAAGGGCCGGACCTCCCCCGGCGACAGGCGCGGGGCCTCCAGCTGGGGGGGGAAAGGAGGGGGAACTGCCTTCTCCTCCTCTCCACTCCCCGCTGCCGGCGCAGATCGAAGCGGACGTTGGCGCCCGGTTCGCGCTGCAGGCGGAGGAGCGGCGGCGGCGGGACGTTCAAGCTTGCTCCGACCGCTGCACCCACTGCCGACACTCGCCAGCCGTCGACGCTCATGACGGCAGCCCCATCCTGAAGTGCAAATACCGCAGACGCGTCACTGCTGCTGTGTGCGCTCGGTTTGGCGCAGCTCAAGCGGCCACCTTACGACACTCGTTTGTTTGTAACGATTGCTCCGTTCTTCTCCCTGACTTGTTCCCGGAGTAGGACGACACATACCACAAGTTCAAACTACTACTACTACTACCTGTCCTCCCTGACTTGGTCCCGGATTGGGACGACACATCTACTACTACATCGTGTCCAGACATGCAGTCAGCTGGATCTGGCCAAGGCCACGTCAGGATGGATCTGGCAGGTGAGCAGCGACACCTCCCCTTCATGCGAGCACGAGTGTTCCGGGAAAGCCTACCACGGGAGTCAAGCTTCACGTGTTCGGCGGTACTGCAGAGCCACGGGCCTACGGGTCAAGCGGCTACCGATTTCCCAAACTAAAGCATCAAGGCGTGGCGCACCTTGGGGCTTGGCGCTTGCGCTGAACACAAGCTCGTCGAGACGGCCAGTCACAGGGGACGGGGTTGTGGCACTCTGCGGCCTTCGACTCAAGCTCTGCAAGCTGTGGCCTACCAGCGCTTGACCGTCACTGAGATCAGGTCAAGCGCGTGTAAACGGCGGGAGAAACTATGACTCTCCTACACCCCGGACTTCAGCAGCCGCTGACGCGATACTAAGTCAACGCGGGAGTGAAAACGTGCGGGAGTGGCCACTCCCGCAATGAGGGACCGCATTTGCCACTCCCGCATTGAGGAGGGAGTGGGACCCCCTCATTGAGGGAGTCCCACTCTCGCATTGAGGGAGTGCCGCTGCCACATTGAGGGGGTCCCACTCCCTCATTGAGGGGTTCCCACTCCCGCATTGAGGGAGTGCCGCTCCCGCATTGAGGGGGTCCCAATCCCGCATTGAGGGAGTGCCGCTCCCGCATTGAGGGGGTCCCACTCCCGCATTGAGGGGGTCCCACCCCCTCATTGAGGCCACTTATTGAGGGAGTGCCGCTCCCACATTGAGGGGGTCCCACTCCCGCATTGAGGGAGTGCCGCTCCCGCATTGAGGGGGTCCCACTCCCTCATTGAGGGGGTCCCACTCCCGCATTGAGGGAGTGCCGCTCCCACATTGAGGGGGTCCCACTCCCGCATTGAGGGTTCAAGCGAATTTTCTCTCCCAGCCTCGGTCCTTTGAAGCCTCAAAATCCTCTGAAACAGCCCCCTCCTGGGGGTTCAAGCGAACTTCCTCATCGTAAAATACTTCTTAACATTACCACAAGTAACAAATACCGGTATCTTGACGCAAGCAACATTCTGTGTTCTATAGGTGCCAATATTGCGGTGTGGAGGGGAGGGCGTCGAAGGGAATCATGCTAGATGCCTTCGCGGGAAACTCACCGTTCGTGCCGTTGGGGAAGCAGAAGGTGCAGGATGGCGCCGTGAAGTGGTGGCTGGACGGCGGCGTCGAGCTGAGCCAGTGGGGCGCCGCGGGGCTGCCCTGCGGCGCCGCCGCCGTCGGGATCTGCAAGGGCGAGCTGCTCATCGAGAAGGTGACCCTCGACCGGCCCGTCGCGTGCGCCGGCCTCATCTACCTGCCCGCCACCGCGTCTTCGCAGCTGAACAGCAAGCACGCGATCTACAACAGCCACGACGACGGGCAGTCGAAGCAGCCGGGCGCCCTGGAGGAGTTCAGGAAGCCTCCCGTCCTGGTCGTAGCACACGCTGCGGCCCCACCCGATGTGCCACCAACAGTCACGGCTTACCTAAACATCGGCCCCGTGACCACCCGCCTCGTCGGGTGGAGGAGGATCCTCGGGATCAAAGGCCTGCCGCTGGACAGCGGCGTCCTCATCGCCGGCGAAGCCGTCGCCGCCGACGGGGAAACCGTCACAACCATCACGCACACCCTCCACCCTCTCACCCCACCTAAGGTGCTCCAAGGCCCGTGGGGATACGCCCTCCACACCGCCGAAATCCACGCGACACCAGCCCCAGAAGCGTTGGGCGGCGGAACGCTCGTGCACGTGTGGTACTCCCGACACGCCTCTGCCTCAGCCCACGGCCCGGGCTCACCTCCCCCCGGGGGAAAAGCAGGCGCGCAGGAGCCGCAGACCGCCCCCCAGAGCCCCCCCAAGTCGCACGTCTGCCTGCTGCAGTTCGCGGCGACGGAGCAGCTTGAAAAGAAGACCGCAGCCATCCCCCGGGGGGACCCCGTAGCGGTGCCGCTGGCGTATCCGGGGAGCATGCACGCGTGGCAGATGCAAGGCCCGGAGTCAGGGGCCGGCACCGCCGTGGTGCTGTTCTCGAAGGTAGAACGCGCAGCGGCGCTCGTCCACTACTCCGGGCGGGTTGAGAAGTTCGAGCCGAAGGAGACCCGCCGCGGAACGCCCGACGCCATCGATTCGCTCGCGACGGCGGGCGGGTGTCTCGTGACGCTGCAGACACCGAGGACAACCGAACCTGGCGGAATGAACGTGCAGTACTCAGTGGCGGTGTACTTGACGCCGGCGATCTGTCTATACAGGACGAATCCGCTGGCGCCGAGGCCGCTCGCGAGCGTCAGCCTCGCGGCAATACCGACCCCCAACACGTTCGCGGTCGTCGAAGAGCAACTGGCGCCGGGAGCCCCCCCCGTGCGCTCGCTGTACCGCCTGGACACCGTCCCGAAGTGTCCGCTCGCCAAGCAAGTCCTGCAGTGCGTCACGTACGTTTTGCCCGACCCTGGTTTTGTAGTGACCGCTTTCCGCGCCGCGGCCTGGGGCGCACCACCCCCCGCCGCCGCCGCCGCCGGCGACTGCTTCTCGGCGCCCTGGCGCGGGCTCTGCGAGTGCATCACCGCCAGTGCGGAGGGGCCTCCTCCGCGAGCACCCAGCCCTGGGGAAGAGTTGCCGCCGCGGCCGCCGCCGCTGGCGGCGCTGCGCAGCGCACTCGACGGGAAGGTGGACATGGTGCGTACGCCGATGCTCTGTCTGCTCCGCAGGCAGCGCAAGCCCGCGATCAGCCTGCACCCCCCCACACCCCCCCCGAACACCCCCGGAGCCCCGCCGGCGGCAACCTTCGTGCCGTCCCGGCACGAAGCGGAAGCGCTGCTCTGCGTCTTGCACCTCTGCCACGAGAGCTTCCGGGTGACAACCGGCACCCAGCGGTACCTGGTCCCTGTGGCGCGGCTCGTGGTCGAGCTGGCGGTGCGCCTGCGGCTGCGGCGGGTTGTCGAATACTACGACAGCTTCCACCCGGGGGCGTTCGCAGAGCACGCGGACCAACTGTTGGCGGGCGGCGGCGGCGGGGGGGAGGAGGCTGAGGGGCAGCGCGGGCTGGTCTCCCGGAAGGCGGTCGCGTTGCTCGGCGGGAAGGTCGCGTTCGCCTCTTGGTTCGCTGAGCTGCCGGCGCCGCCGGATCTCTTCGCGTTCGTCAACATGGCAATCGCGATGCAGCGGCCGACGGCTCGCGCCTTCCCGCTGATCCTCAACTCCGGCCCCGCCGGCGATGCACACACCGGAGCTCGTCTGCTATGCCAGATCAGTGATCTCCGCCTTGGCGTCGGTGTGTCGTCTGTCGACAAGTACACTCTGCCCGTGCTGCGGGGCCCGTTCAGTGAAGTGGGTAGCCACCTGCCGGTTGCGAGGGCGAGCAGTGAGCTTTCGTGGGGGTGGGGCAAAAGCAGGGACCAGAGGGCCGCGAACCCGCACTACAAGATCGTCATCGCGACGCTGAAGCGGGCGCTGGCGGGGTACTGCGCGCCCGGCACCGGGGAGAGCGACCAGGAAGTGCTCGCGGGCGTGCTGCGGAGCCTGACCGTGGGCCCGGCGGTGATGCTGCTGCAGAGCCTCGCGACCGCCCGGAGCAGCCCCCCCGAGTACTGGGACACCGCGCTGCAGGCGGCCGTCGGCCGGCACGACATCGCGCGGCTGCACGCGATCCCGCTGCCGCTGACGCCGGCGACCCCGTTTCCGCAGCCCTCGTTCTCCCCGCGCGCCGGCGACACCGTTTTCCCGGGGTTTCGGCAGGTATTGGCGTTTTCTTTGTGTCTACTCTTCAATTCAATCAAACGGGTGTGATCCACTGTAGAAAAACTTAGCTTCCCATGAACTTACGAAGAACCTCCCAACTACACCCCACCGTCACCGGATCACACCATTGAAACTGTATCTACATGTATTTAAGGGATTCTACTAGTCTGATTTCCGGTCAGCCAACGAAATGAAATCTGGCTGCCTAACAAAAAAATCACGGGTTCACCCGAAGAACGGGGGGTTTTGGCTGGAAGCGTTTTTTGTTACCGGCTGCGGAAATTTTTTCTTGAGTGGGATAAACACGCAGTCTTTTTCCCTCCGAGGTTTTATTGTCGCAAACGAATCCCCGTGTGCAGCGGGCGGTGCCCACGGCACACGGCACCAAGCATCCATGCGGAGCATCAAGCTCGTGTAACAGCCAGCGCACACGTATCAGGCTGCCACACAAACCCACATCATCGCACACACACGTATCAGGTTACCACACAACGCACATACACCCTCTCCGGTAGCTCCGGTCCGCTGACCTCCGCGGCCTTTGAAAAGTTCAAAAAAGCGGGGGAAAAAGAAATAGCTATTTATTACCTGTTAATAATGGCGAAAATTTTCACTCGAGAACCCAATTTTTTGGCACGAGACCCGGAGGGTCGAGTGCCAAAAAATTGGGTTCGAGAGTGAAAATTTTCGCCATTAATGGGTGATAAGATAATTTTATTTCACTGGTGTCCCAAATGAGTCACTCCAAACGACCCGGAAAAAGTGGGGTAGTGAAGAAAACAGAGTTACGAGTGTTTTTAACGGAATGAAGGTAAAAAATACCCAGGATATACAGAAAAAGGGGAGACCAAGAACAGAATCATGCCCGGAAGGGGAATCATGCTTTGCGCCGCAGTGCTGCCACCCACCTTGCCGACAAAGGTCGAACACCAGCTGACCTCATGAGATTTTTTGGATGGACCTCCATAACAACTGCACAGCAGTACCTTGACCGAAGCAAGCATATGTTAACATCTTTGGCTGCAGATCTGTCTCTTGATCACGCGGCCACAGATACTGAGGCCAGTGGTAGCACCGCACCAACACTTGAGGCCCCCTGCATTGAGATCCCTGCATTTTTGACTCAAGCACACCCTGTACCACCTTCGAATGTTTTCTACTTCAGCAACATTGCTGAGGGAGCTATCATTCAGATTGGTACAGATGCTATCAAGCCGCACCCTAAGGGCACCAAAAAATAATCACATGGCAAGCTGTTTACATCATTCTTCTTCTTTTTTGTCGTTTTTCCATTGGTAACATCATTGTTTTTACCCACCTGAACCGTTTTTTCTTCACTCGTGACCAGTTTTTAGGGTAGTGGTTAAAAAAGGGGGGGTAGTGGTTAAAAAAGGGGGGGTAGTGGTTAAAAAAAGGGGGGGTAGTGGTTAAAAAAGGGGGGGTAGTGGTTAAAAAATGGGGGTAGTAAAAAAATGGAGTGAAGAATTTGGGACCCCAGTGAAATAAAAGCCTTTTTTTTCCCGCAAAATCCTTATTTTCCCGCAAAATTCCTAATTTTTCCGGAGCTGTCGTGGGGTCGGTCATAGCGACGCTGAAGCGGACGTGCTGCGCGCCCGGCACCGGGGAGAGCGACCAGGAAGTGCTCGCGGGCGTGCTGCGGAGCCTGACCGTGGGCCCGGCAGTCATGCTGCTGCAGAGCCTCGCGACCGCCCGGAGCAGCCCCCCCGAGTACTGGGACACCGCGCTGCAGGCGGCCGTCGGCCGGCACGACATCGCGCGGCTGCACGCGATCCCGCTGCCGCTGACGCCGGCGACCCCGTTTCCGCAGCCCTCCTTCTCCCCGCGCGCCGGCGACACCGTCTCAAACTGTCTCTATTTAGCTGCTGCCGAACAGAATTTCCACGGGTTCACAAGAATAACTACGGCGCGAAAAAAAGGGGGATTTTTGGCTCAAACATTTTTTTTCGGAGAACGCGTGCTGTGTGTGGGGGCCTTTCAGCTAGGTGGGTAGCGAGTTGTCGTGGGAGTGGGCAAACGAACTTACAGTCTATTAGCAGCAAGATTTTGCCTGCATTCTCTGGCCATCCGCTACTTTTCATGCTGCTACTATATCTAATTGGCGACTCGTGCAGGCTATCGTCAAGAAACGGAATTCAAAGGCAAACCAGCAAGAAATCTTGCTTTCTCCGGTCGCTACTGCACATCCTACTCACTGTGCAGTCTATCGTATCCATAGATGTAATTTCTTCAGGAACATGGCGCATCGTCCGATGCACCGCGGAAACCAGTCGTCAACGACTTCCTCGCATCGAGAGACCGGCACATCTTCAACGTGGCGCTGCTGACGGAGTTCGCCGAGGACGCGTCCCGCAGAAGCCGCCGCGGGCGGCTTCGACATGCATCACGGACCGGTCGACGTCGGCAACGGGCCCCCCTCGATCGGGCACCGGCTGCTGTGGGGCCAGGACGCCCGGCTCGGCATCGCGCAGTTGCTGCTGTGCTCCACGGTGCCCATCTCGCTGCCGGGGTCGAGCGCCGACGACGGGACGGCAGATCCAGTTGGCGGCCTTCGTCAACCGCGTTCTCGCGGTGCCTTCGCTTTACACAGCTAAAAGACAAAAATTCTGAATGCAAGGAATTTACAGTCTATTTGACAGTAAAATTTTGCTTGCACTCTATGGTCACCCGCTACTATTTCTAATTGGTGCCTATCGTCACAATTTGTTGCTGCACATCAGGTCCTATAAGAAACAGAATACAACAGCAAACCAGCAAGCAATCTTGCGTTCTCTGGTCGCTACTACTACTATGCATGTTACTCTATCGTGCACACCTCAGGGACATGGCGCATCGTCCGACGCACCGCGGAAGCCTGTGGTGAACGATTTCCTCGCATCGAGAGACCGGCACATCTTCAACGTGGCGCCGCTGACGGAGTTCGCCGAGGACGCGCTGCTCCCGCAGAAGCCGCCGCGGGCGGAGTCGACGTGCATCACGGACCGGTCGCTCGGCGTCGACGTCGGCAGCGGGCCCCCCTCGATCGGGCACCGGCTGCTGTGGGGCGAGGACGCCCGGCTCGGCATCGCGCAGTCGCTGCTGTGCTCCGCGGTGCCCATCTCGTTGCCGGGGTCGAGCGCCGACGACGGGATGGCAGACCCGCAGGTCCAGCAGCAGCAGCTTGCGGCCATCGTCAACCGCGTCCTCGCGGTGCCGTGTGGGCGCGGCATGCTCACGCTGACCACCGTCGCGAACATCAGCGGCAGCACCCTCCCCCAGCCGCCGCTGGTCCTCTGCGGGCGCCGCTCGAGGGACCAAGCGTTCACTTCCCTCGACCTCTCCGGCTACGCAGCCGACACGACGCTCTGGCCGCAATTCCTCAACAGCTGCTCTGCTGCCCTCCGCCTGCAAACCACCACCCACCTCGGTGCCAACCGAGTGTATATCCGAGACTGGGTCGCATCTGCAGTGTCTCCCTCCCAAGCGCCGACGGCTAGCACCGCAGGCGTCATCCTCGGACTCGGGCTGTTGGGACACCTCGAGTTGCTGTCGGGGTCGGAACTCTACTACCTGATGTTCCCTCGGTACGAGGCGACTACGGTTGCGCTGCTGCTGGGGCTCGCGGCATGCCATCGCGGGACTGGCGAGAAGAGGGTTTCCGCGATGCTTTCGCTGCACCTCGCGCCGATCGCGCCGCACTATACCGAGCAGGACGTGGCCCCGGGGATGCAGACGGCGGCCATCGTCGGCGTCGGGCTGCTGTACGAGGGGACGTGCCACCGGTTGATGGCGGATATGCTCCTGGGGGAACTCAGCCGGCCGCCGTCGGACGAGCACTCGTACAACCTCCACGGGTACGCCCTGTGCACGGGGTTTTCGCTCGGGCTCGTGTGCCTCTGCAAGGGAGGCGAGGCCACGCACCTCGCGGATCTGCGGCTGTTAGACCGCCTGCTGGCCCTCCTCTCGGCCACCCGCCGTGACCACATTGACCCGAAATCCGCCAGCGGCGCCGGTACCGCTGCGAAGCAATGGCTTGCCGAAGAGCAGTTCGGTCCCGGGACCGGGGTGCCTCTCTCGCTCTTCAACAAGTCGTCGGGCGATAATGGGAGCTCGAAGGTGCTCGTTGGACCCCTCGTCGAGACGAACATCACCGCACCGGCAGCCGCCGCCGCTTTGGGGCTAATGTTCATGAAGTCGTCGAACGAGGTCGTTTTCTCCGCTTTGCAGCTTCCGACGACGGCAGCCCTTCTCGTCGATCTCGGCCCCGACGCGGTGATGAACCGGATGATCGCAGCGTCCCTGGTGAAGTGGGACTCCGTCGACAAGACGCAAGCTTGGATCGAGTCGATGACGCCCTCCGTCCTCCTCGACATCGTCGAGTGCAGCGCCGACGAGCTGACGTTCTCCGACAAAACCCCGAGCGTCAAGGCCGCGGCTCGGCGGTCGCACAACGACCGCCTCCACCAGATGCCCGGCACCCGGCAGCAGCTGCACCTCATCTACGCGTACATCGTCGCCGGCGCAGCGTTCGCCCTCGGGCTGCGGTACGCGGGCTCCGGCGACGAGCAGGTGCGCGACCTGCTTCTCGAGACGCTGTCCCTGTTCCTCAAGAGCAAGGTGGCTTGCGCAGGGGGCAAGAAAGTCACGTACATCTTCCCCGAAACCGCAGGTGTGTGTCCAGCTTTTCACACTACTCTTTTCACACAGTAGTCCGTTAACTAAATCCACCTAAACTTATTTGTAAAAGATGTCACGGGATGTCCATTCATTAAATCCAACTGCGTTTGCTCATGAAAGGTGTCGCAGGATATAGCCGGCAGTCGCTGCTTACCGGCTGCAGTGCATGCTGATCCAACTAAATGTACTTGTAAAAGGTGTCACGGGATGTCCATTCACCAAATCCAAGGCAGCCGCTGCTTAACGGCTGCAGTACCCCTCGGACTGTTTTGCCTTTGGCCCCGACGCGGGGATGAACCGCATGGCCGCGGCCAGGACCACTACGCCGCGTTTTCATCCACACGTCAACTTTCGATCCGCAAGTCGGGAAACATATCGATGTATCCACTGCGGAACAGCGGTCACCAAAGCTGGTTCACCATTCGTGGGAGAAATTGGTCTCAGAATTCACATGAGGCAATGCTCCCAAAATCCAAACCTGAAACGGTAACATACCCAGTTTCACTGGAGTGCCCGTTCCCGGCGAGCTACGAGGGAACGAACCTGTAAGAGTGCCAACGCTACTCTTTCAATAACGTACATATAAAAGGTGTCACGGGATAAGCCGGCAGCCGCTGCTTAACGGCACTGCATGCAAGCTTACCCCTGTGGTACCTGCATTTCAAGTTCACACTGCTTAACGGTGCATGTTGATCCGTGTGGTTCATGTACTTAAAAGAACTCAATGCTTAACGGCTTATCTTAAGCGCCGGGAGTCAGCCGCGGAAAGAGGCTGAGGCCATGCGACTGGCATGTCGAGGTGGTCGAGGCGGAGAAGGCGGAAGACATCCGGCAGGGGGTGGTCTACGCCGGAAGAAAGGAAACGGGGGAGCAGCTTGGTGCGGGGTACCGAGAGCTGTTGGAGATGGAGGCGAAGGACCTTAGGGTCGCGCTGGTGACGCCGGGCAGGCTGACGGACGAGAGTCGGGAGCGGATCGTCAGATTCGACAACGGCACGGAGGCGTCGTGTTACGTGACGCAGTGGGGTGGAGCCGACGTCGGGCGTGTACCGATCGCGAAGGAGGTCGAGGTGGGAGATGCGACCACGGTCATGTGGTGTACAGTAATGTACAAGGACGTCGACGAGAAGACACGCACCTCGCTGAAGAGTGCCGCGACGGGAGCAGGAGCAGCAGACGTGCTGTGTCGAAGAGCAGCGGCGGCCGCGGGGGTCACCATCGAGAGGAGGCATCGGTTTAACCACCGTTGCACGTCGACGCGGCACACGGTGTCAGTGCGGGTCACGACGCGCGAGGCGCCGACTCTACTGCGCTCCAGCGGCAAGGGGGGCGTGTACTGGGCCGCGCCATCCTTCGTCAATGGCAACGAGTTGCACCCCGTCGTGTGGCTGGCGGAGGATGCCAAGCTGGAGCAGGCGATGGAGATCGCCGGACACGCCGACGCGCTCGGGGTGGCAGCGGCGAGGACGCGGTACGGGGTGCGCTACTCCGCCAGCAACCCGGCGGCCCGCAGGACGCTCATCGACAGGGCCGGCTCCTTGGCAGCGCCGGAGCGCCAGGGCCCCCCCGAGGCGAGGTTCCTGGTGGAGAGCGAGGTCGGTGAGCATCAGGAGGAGATGCTCGCCGCACTGCGTGCGGTGCAGTGGGACTGCCGGGTCACGAAGTGCTTCGTGACAGGCAGGCGCACCAACCTGGTGGTCAACGCCAGCACGGACCCGCCAGCCGAGGTGGTGAAGAGGGCGAACAGGACGCCGCTCTACATCCGGAGGGTGAGGGTCGGCGACGTACCTAGCGGTACGAAGCATTGGAAGGGCCGCATCCCCAACGCGCGGCTACCCCAGGGGGAACAGGATGCCCCACCGGCGGCTCGGCAGGAGGACGTGGCGCCGAGCGCGAAGCGGAAGGCGGGCGAGATGGAAGGCGAAGCCGCGGGAAGTGCGGAAGGCGAGATGCAGGTCGATGCGCACGTCCACAACTGGGGCGATGACGTGGAGAAGACGAAGGTGGCCTGGAAGTGCAGCCGCTGCAACGGAGGGAAGGGGAAGAACACGCTGCAGAGGAAGTGCGCGTGTGGTGCCAGAGTGTGCCACGAATGCTACCGCACCAGGGAGAAGGCTGGCAGTGGCTGACTGCATCAGGATCCCCGGGCCACCGGAGGACCGAGGCCCTCGTTCGGGCTGCCGAGTCCTAGCAACGCTACTAGGCAGTTCGATCACGCAGCAATGCGCGAAGGGGGCGGCAGACCCTCTTCTTCTTCTTTCTCCCCCTCTCTCGACGCGCCAGGCCTCAGTCGTCCGGGAGTTTTACCCCGAGGGCCCGACATTGCGCACAAACAAACCCCCCACAATGACCAACATCCGCGGCCGACTTACGGCGAGGGGCAAAGACCCGGGAGCAAGCCCCCCCGAAGCAGGGAGGATGGACCCATTCCCGGGCTCAGCTTCCAGACGATCCCTCGGGACCTCCTGGAGAGGCTGAGCCGGGTCCCCGAGCTCAGACCGGAAGCCCCCTGGGGAAGGCTGGGGGGAGGGCATGGCAGGGAAACCCAGCAGTGGGGGCACGCCTATCGACAGGGCGGACCCCCGGTCAAACTGGAGCGGGGGATCCCCGAGGGGCCCCTGAGAGAAGCTGCGGATGTCATACGTGACCGTCTGGGGTGGGAACCGGACCAGTTGCTGGCCAACTGGTACCGGAAGGGAGTGGGGATAAACCCCCATAAAGACCAGCAAGAACTTGGACCGAGGGTTGCGACTGTTTCGCTACTGAGTGACACGGTCATGGAGTGGGAGAGGGGGACCCAAAGAGTGAGAACCCCGCTGCCAGCCGGCACTCTGTGCCACATGGAGGGCGAGGCCAGGAACCTGTGGACACACGGGATCCGTCCCGGTGATGTCACACACGACAGGGTCTCGCTCACCTACAGAGCTGTGCACGAGGGAAGGGCCCGCTGCTCCTCCCCCACCAGAGGAGAACAAGGTACGCTGGATCCACCCACAATGCCCCCCCCACCCCCCCCACAGTCACTCACCCATCCCCCCCATCAACAGTCCAACCCTACGCATTTATGTAACAGTAAAAGAACAGAAGAATCAGTCAGAGGATCTGCACGAGAGCGGCTGTTAACAGCTGGGGACGTCGAACAGAACCCTGGTCCCGGCCGCACGGAGATGAAGTTCGCGACGCTCAACGTGACCAGCATGCTGCAGTACATAGTAGCGGTTAACGCGGTGGAAGCCGACCTTCTTTGCTGCCAGGAGGTCACACTCCTTCGATGCAAACGGGCACAGGCGGAGGAATACCTACGGAATTGGTGCTGCCACTGGGGTCCGCCACCTCCCGGGAGACTCTGTAGAAGCTCCGGTAGTCGCTCGACGACGAACGCTGCGAACGGGGGACTCTGCACTCTAGTACAGAGGCCGATACCGGCGTACGACACGTTGGCAGCGCTCTCGCACGTGGCGTTACGGTCCCCGGACCGGGTAAGCCATACTGTAGTCGCAACAGGGACCGGCAGCACCTTCGTGCACGTGTTCAATGTCTACTGCCCATCAGGAAACGGGAGGGCGGAGAACGAGGAACGTGAGGACATGCTGGAGAAGGTCCTCTTTGCGGCGGCAGACAGCCTCGGCGACGTCCCCATACTGGTGATGGGAGACCTCAACACGGAAGAAGATCGGTCCCCTGTTCTGCGGAAGGCACTTAGGAACGGATGGTCCGACGCAGCGGAACTGCACCATGCGCGCACCGGGAACACGCCTCCGCCACCGACCTTTACCAGCGCCCGGACGTCAGGCACGAGGATCGACCGCATACTCCTCAACCGCATAGCGGCGTGTGCATTCCGTCAATGCGTCACCACCGCGGTGAACGTACCGGGACACCGGCTCGTGACAGTGACCCTGGATATTGCAGCGCTGCGCCAAAGCGTGTGGCGATTTAAGGTGCCGCGGGAGATCCCGACAGAGGGGGGGTCCAAGTGGGACCTCTCGGAAGCAGAAGCCGACAGGGAAGCCGTACAGAGACTGGCCAACTCCGAATTCGCGGAACGATTGGCGGCGCAGCGGGTGGAAGAGGCCTGGCTCGAGTGGTCACGGGTCAGTGAGCGGTACTTGCAGGATGCATTCGCCGTCCCTGTGGAAGAGAGAGGAAGGGGTACCGGCCGGGGGATGAAGACATTGCCGAGGAGGGTCTGTGTCACGGCGGGCACTGCGACCGACGGGTCGGGGGCAGCGAACAGCAGGCAGCTACGGCTTAGAAAGGCCATCCACCGGATGGAACGCATCTGCAGCTACCTCGCGCAACGTCGCGGGCCGGAAGCTGTTCCACATGAGGTGTCCCTCTGCTGGCAGAACTGCAAGCGGCTGGCACAAGCGTGCATGGTGGGCGACCAAGGCGCAGGGGGGTTTCCGGATCATGAGAAGGCGAAGCAGCTGCTCACAGCGTTGCGGGAAGAGACGAGTAGGCTCGGAAGGGAAGGATCTGCGGCCAGGTTTACGAAGTACCGAGACAAGCTTAACGAGAGGGCGGACGCGAGCAGACGATGTCTAGCGACCGTCTGCGCCGGTCGCGCTGAGCCGTCGGGTGTGTTGCGCACCGGAGCGAAGATGACTGCAAATGTGGACGAGATGGACGAGGTGTTGCACACTGCGTGGGACGCTATCCTGCGTAAATACAAGGACCGGCCAGAGCCGGAGTACGGACCGTTTCGGGATCGGTTCCAGGAGCACATCGACACACACTTGATGGAACCCGGGACGATCACGGGGGAGGAGCTGCGGACTCTGCTAAGGAAGAAGCCGAAGAAAAGCGCGTCAGGCGTGGATGGCTGGCGCATGGCTGAACTGCGGGAGTTGCCGCTTCCCCTGCTGAATGCGCTAGCGGATGTCATGAACCTGGTCGAAGTGACTGGGGTTTGGCCGGCGAGCATGACAACTGCCCTGGTGTCGATGGTGCCGAAGGATGAGAGCCAAGACCCGCTGCACACGAGGCCAATAACCGTCACGTCCGCTGTGTACCGCCTATGGGCGTGCCGCAGGCTTGCGGACATAGTCCTGTGGCAGGAGAAGTGGATCGAAGAAGGACAGAAGGGCTTTCGACCGGGTCACCGTATCGAGGACGTCCTGATGGAGATAGGGCTCGAGATGGAGGACGCCTTGCTAGATGGAGAGCCGCTCTACGGAGTGGCGCTGGACTTCCGGAAATGTTTCGACATGGTCCCGCGAGAGATAGTGCTGCGCCTGGCCGGGGACTTAGGGTTGCACAATCGGGTTCTCAAGCCGCTGAGGGCGATCTACAGACTGCTCGCGAGACGCTTCAAGCTGCCTCTAGGGGTGGGCAGGGAGTTTAGTGTGACCAATGGTATCCTTCAAGGGTGCCCTGTATCCGTCATCCTCATCAATGCCCTGCTGTCGGTAGTGATGAAGGCGGTCAAGAAAGAAGCGGAGGGGGTGAGCCCAAAGTCGTACGCGGACGATGCCACGCTGCTATCGCGGCTGTCGGAGGCCGCCCTGCAAAAGGGGGTGGACGTGGTAGACGAGTTCTGCACGCTCACCGGAATGGAGCTGAACCTCCAGAAAACGGTCGCCTTCTCGACGAGACGTAGGCATCAGTCGACGCTCAGACTCCGCAGCGTGGATGCGCTGCTGCGGTTTGGCAAATCTGTCACGTGCCTGGGGGCCCTAGTCTCGACGGCGAAGAATAGGACAGAAAGGTCCGACTCGGAGAGGGTGGAGAAGGCGGCTGCCCTGGCGGAAGGCCTCCGCCATGCGCCGTTCCGGTACGAGAAGCGGGTCCGGATTGTACAGTCGAATGTGCTGCCGGCGGCGCTGTCAGGCTGCTCTTTCGCGCCGGTGTCGAAGGTGGCAATGAAACGGCTGACGACGTCGGTGATGGGACTGATCTGGGGTGGGTCCAACCCAAAGCGCGCGAGGGAGATGGTCCTAAATTTTCAGGAGAAGGGCCACCTGACGGACCCCAGTACATGCCTAGCATATAGGGTGACGACGGCGTTCTACGCGGCGTGCGAGAGGTTGCCACGACTTCTGCCTCTGATGGAGAGCATCCGGGGAAGGTACGCCGAGGAGGACCTACCCCTGGGGCCAGTTGGACTGGCGATGAAGAGCATGGAGGAGTGTGGACACGTATGGGGACCAGGGCCCCTGTCTCGCACGCTGAGGAATGGTGCAATATTTGACCCGATAGCCTCGACACCCTCGAAGAGGGGGCATGAAGTGAGGGCGGATTTGAGGGCGAAGACGTGGTCCCGTCTGGTAGCGAGGCGGCCGGGATTTGAGGGTGTACAGAGAGCCGACTTGGAGCGGACGAACTCCTTCTGGAGGATGCGTGAATGTCCCGCGCACACCGCGAGGCTTATACGTGTAGCGTTGGCGGGAGGAGTGAACACGGCTGAGTTCACGTCGCGGATGAGACAGGCCGGAGCTGAGCCGCAGGCGCCCAGCTGCAAGCACTGTGGAAGCGGCGACACCGAGGACGAGAAACACGTATTCTGGGACTGCGGAGCGTACTCGCACATACGGCGACGAGAGGCACATGCCGAGCTGATGGCGGCCAACCGCGCCGACTGGCCCAGATGCACGCTGGAACACGGAGTGGTAGTACCCGAGAATGCCCACTTCTCGAGGCGGCTCCAGGAGATGATGGCTGAAATCCTTGCGGAGCGGGCAGGGCTCGAAGCACGAGGCTGGGTAGCCAGGAACCCCACGACCCCCTGGTCGAGAGCGGATGCGATGCCTGCCGAGAAGCTCGACCACCCCTTTGCGCGGATTGCCCCGGCATGGGCGTGGGAGCGGAACAAGGCCTGGGGGCTACCGACGTTTTATGCGTTGGTAGCGTGGCTGTCAGACATGGAGTGGACCGAGAACGGGCAGGCGTCAATGCTAGAGCTTGCCATCGACTTTGAACTCTTTTCAGGCCTCAGCATACCGCTGCACGAGAATGCACCGAAGGGGGTGAGGGAGCGAGGAAACGTCCTGCGCTGCATGATCAGCGCGTTGGACAAGCTGGCGACACAGCAAGGGCTGGGGAGTTGCGAGCGAGGCGAGAGAGTATGCCCGACGACGTCGCTGTCGTTCATGGGCATCACGGGGATATCGGGGGTGCGGCCCAGGCCCCGCTTTCGCGAGGCACACACGGGGACGATCCTCGAAGAGCAGGTGAAGGGAAGCGATGTAGGGACGCAGTTCCCGACGTACCCGGACTGGACGGCCGAGAGAGCGGCGAGGTGGGCCCTGCCTGCCCCACCACAGCTGCACCCCGACCCCGTGCATATGCCGGGTGTCGGAGTAGAGAAGGCGCTCGTCACCTGCGCGACCCACCACAAGGGGAAGTGTGAGGCGTGTCGAGCACTCGTCCGAAGGGACGTGCCCACGGTAGAGATGTGCTGTCGGCACCATCACCACGCTGACGATGGGCAGCCGATCGCGGTGTGCGTGGAGCACAGCACGACGAAATGCGGCGAGTGCAAGACGGCGGCGGCGTGCTGCCGCAGCGGGCATCATGCCTGCCGCACGCATGGCAGAGGAACCTGCCAGGAATGCAGGGGGCTCCCTACGTTGGCGCAGAGGAGACCGGCAGCGTGCTGCCGCCGCGGCCACCACCAACCCAACGAACCGAACGCCCCGGCAACCCCCGGACACAGCAAAAAGAAGAAGAGACCCCTCTCACCCACCCAGGTGGGCGTACAACGAGAAACACCGGCGGGAAAGCGCGCGGCGCAGGCACCGCCCGCCGTGGTGAAGCAGAAGACGGCGACGACCGGACGGGCGGCCAAGAGGCCGCCACCAACGCCAGGGACCGGCGAACGACCAGCGTTGAAGAAGAGGGTGCTCGGCACCCCGAAGGAGAGCCCGATCGCCGGCCGCAAGCGGAAGAAGGCGAAGGCGACCACACCCGAGTCAGGGGTGCAACGAAAAAAGAAGAAGGCCCTTAAAGCAAGCAGCTACCAGAAACGTCCGACGTCCCCAAGCACTCCAGTGCCCTCGAGAGTGAAAAACGTGCAAGCCTGTCCGCACCTGTGCCCCCCCACGCAATCTCCAGAACCGCAAGAAAGCCCAGCGCCCCTGGTGCCACAAGTACTCGACCTTGACGACGCAATGACAGGTGACGACGTCATAAAGTAACCTTAAGCGGCGACACAGTGCATGCTAATCCATGTGGTTCATGTACTTAAAAGAACTCAATGCTTAACGGCTTATCACGTGGGCGGCCCTGAGATTACCCCCTCAGGTGACACCACTTTATCTTTAGCCATACTTCAACTTTCTTGCAGGTAACAAGGCCAGCATCGATCCGTGCATCAACGCGACGGCGTTGGCGGCGTCGTGTGTGATGGCTGGGTCTGGTTGCTCGGCGACGTTCAAGGTGCTGCGGACGCTGCAGAAGCGGAAGGACGCCGGCTACGGGTCGCACATGGCGACCGGCATGGCCATCGGCATGCTCTTCCTGGGCTCCGGGCGGCGCACGCTGATGACGTCCCCGCACGCGGTTGCTTCGCTGTACATCTCGTTGTACCCGCGGTTTCCGACCGTGGCGACCGACAACACGTACCACCCGCAGTTCCTGCGGCCCCTGTACGTCCTGGCCACGGTTCCTCGGATCCTCGAAACGCGCGACGTCGACACCGGCGACAGCTGCGCGGTGCCTGTGCGCATCAACGGCGCCAAGGAGGTCACGCCTTGCGTTTTCCCCCCGAACAATTCGCTCGAGACGTTGGAAGTCGAAGCTGGGTGCGACTACTACCGGCTGTCGCTCACCAGGGCGATACCGAGGCATCAGTCGATGCTGGTAGGAGGCGTCGTGTGGGTGAAGAAGAAGCCGTCGCCGGCTAACGACGGCATATACAAGGCGCTGCACGGGGAGGGTCCGCTGAACGTGGCTAGCATCATCGGCACTGAACCCGATAGGGTGCACCATGCAGTGGCGAGCGTCACGCAGCAGCTGGTCAAAGGCCTGGACACGACGCTCCAGGGCCTGTGGGACGTTAAAACGGCGGTCGCCGCCGTCGAGCACCCGCCCACGCGCGTCCTCGAGACCGCGGAGGTGTGCCCCCCCCCCCCACCCCCCCTCTTTTCTTCACCATTCGTCATCCCCTAACGTTGATTCATCAGAACTTCGCATCGCATTTACTTTTCTCCACCAGAACTGCGCATCGCCCTAACGTTGCTTCACCAGAACTTAGCATCACCCTAACGCGTTGCTTCACCAGAACTTCGCATCGCCCTAACGTTGCTTCACCAGAACTTAACATCGCCCTAACGTTGCTTCACCAGAACTTAACATCGCCCTAACGTTGCTTCACCAGAACTTAACATCGCCCTAACGTTCCTTCACCAGAACTTAGCATCGCCCAAACGTTCCTTCACCAGAACTTAGCATCGCCCTAACGTTGCTTCACCAGAACTTCGCATCGCCCTAACGCTGCTTCACCAGAACTTAACATCGCCCTAACGTTGCTCCATCAGAACTTCGCATCGCCCTAACGTTGCTTCACCAGAACTTAGCATCGCCCTAACGTTGCTTCATCAGAACTTCGCATCGCCCTAACGTTGCTTCACCAGAACTTCGCATCGCCCTAACGTTGCTTCACCAGAACTTAACATCGCCCTAACGTTGCTCCATCAGAACTTCGCATCGCCCTAACGTTGCTTCACCAGAACTTAGCATCGCCCGAACTTAGCATCGCCCTAACGTTGCTTCACCAGAACTTAGCATCGCCCTAACGTTGCTTCACCAGAACTTAGCATCGCCCTAACGTTCCTTCACCAGAACTTAGCATCGCCCTAACGTTGCTTCATCCAGCAACTTAGCATCGCCCTAACGTTGCTTCATCAGAACTTCGCATCGCCCTAACGTTGCTTCACCAGAACTTCGCATCGCCCGAACTTAGCATCGCCCCAACGTTGCTTCATCAGAACTTCGCATCGCCCTAACGTTGCTTCACCAGAACTTAGCATCGCCCGAACTTAGCATCGCCCCAACGTTGCTTCATCAGAACTTCGCATCGCCCTAACGTTGCTTCACCAGAACTTAGATCGCCCGAACTTAGCATCGCCCTAACGTTCCTTCACCAGAACTTCGCATCGCCCGAACTTAGCATCGCCCCAACGTTGCTTCATCAGAACTTCGCATCGCCCTAACGTAGCTTCACCAGAACTTAGCATCGCCCGAACTTAGCATCGCCCTAACGTTCCTTCACCAGAACTTCGCATCGCCCTAACGTTGCTTCATCAGAACTTCGCATCGCCCTAACGTTGCTTCACCAGAACTTAGCATCGCCCTAACGTTGCTTCACCAGAACTTAGCATCGCCCTAACGTTGCTTCACCAGAACTTAGCATCGCCCGAACTTAGCATCGCCCTAACGTTGCTTCATCAGAACTTCGCATCGCCCTAACGTTGCTTCACCAGAACTTACATCGCCCGAACTTAGCATCGCCCTAACGTTGCTTCATCAGAACTTCGCATCGCCCTAACGTTGCTCCATCAGAGCTTCGCATCGCCCGAACTTAGCATCGCCCCAACGTTGCTTCATCAGAACTTCGCATCGCCCTAACGTTGCTTCATCAGAACTTCGCATCGCCCTAACGTTGCTCCATCAGAGCTTCGCATCGCCCGAACTTAGCATCGCCCCAACGTTGCTTCACCAGAACTTAGCATCGCCCTAACGTTGCTTCACCAGAACTTAACATCGCCCCAACGTTGCTCCATCAGAACTTCGCATCGCCCTGACGTTGCTTCACCAGAACTTAGCATCGCCCTAACGTTCCTTCACCAGAACTTAGCATCGCCCTAACGTTGCTTCACCAGAACTTAGCATCGCCCTAACGTTGCTTCACCAGAACTTATCATCGCCCTAACGTAGCTTCACCAGAACTTAGCATCGCCCGAACTTAGCATCGCCCTAACGTTCCTTCACCAGAACTTCGCATCGCCCGAACTTAGCATCGCCCCAACGTTGCTTCATCAGAACTTCGCATCGCCCTAACGTTGCTCCATCAGAACTTCGCATCGCCCTAACGTAGCTTCACCAGAACTTAGCATCGCCCGAACTTAGCGTCGCCCTAACGTTGCTTCATCAGAACTTCGCATCGCCCTAACGTTGCTTCACCAGAACTTACATCGCCCGAACTTAGCATCGCCCTAACGTTGCTCCATCAGAGCTTCGCATCGCCCGAACTTAGCATCAACGTTGCTTCACCAGAACTTAACATCGCCCCAACGTTGCTCCATCAGAACTTCGCATCGCCCTAACGTTGCTTCACCAGAACTTAGCATCGCCCGAACTTCGCATCGCCCTAACGTTGCTTCACCAGAACTTAGCATCGCCCGAACGTAGCATCGCCCTAACGTTGATTCACCAGAACTTAACATCGCCCGAACGTTGCTCCATCAGAACTTCGCATCGCCCTAACGTTCCTTCACCAGAACTTAGCATCGCCCTAACGTTCCTTTACCGGAACTTAGCATCGCCCTAACGTTGCTTCACCAGAACTTAGCATCGCCCTAACGTTGCTTCACCCGAACGTAGCATCGCCCTAACGTTGCTTCATCAGAACTTCGCATCGCCCGAACTTAGCGTCGCCCCAACGTTGCTTCATCAGAACTTCGCATCGCCCTAACGTTGCTTCACCAGAACTTCGCATCGCCCGAACTTAGCATCGCCCCAACGTTGCTTCATCAGAACTTCGCATCACCCTAACGTTGCTCCATCAGAACTTAGCATCGCCCTAACGTTGCTTCACCAGAACTTCGCATCGCCCTAACGTTGCTTCATCAGAACTTCGCATCGCCCTAACGTTGCTTCATCAGAACTTAGCATCGCCCTAACGTTGCTTCACCAGAACTTAGCATAGCCCTAACGTTGCTTCATCAGAACTTCGCATCGCCCTAACGTTGCTCCACCAGAACTTCGCAACGCCCGAACTTAGGATCACCCTGACGTTGCTTCATCAGAACTTCGCATCGCCCTAACGTTGCTTCACCAGAACTTAGCATTGCCCTAACGTTGCTTCCCAGAACTTCGCATCGCCCGAACTTAGCATCGCCCTAACGTTGCTTCACCAGAACTTAGCATCGCCCTAGCGTTGCTTCATCAGAACGTCGCATCGCCCGAACTTAGCGTCGCCCCAACGTTGCTTCATCAGAACTTCGCATCACCCTAACGTTGCTCCATCAGAACTTAGCATCGCCCTAACGTTGCTTCACCAGAACTTCGCATCGCCCTAACGTTGCTTCATCAGAACTTCGCATCGCCCTAACGTTGCTTCATCAGAAGTTAGCATCGCCCTAACGTTGCTTCACCAGAACTTAGCATCGCCCTAACGTTGCTTCATCAGAACTTCGCATCGCCCGAACTTAGCATCGCCCCAACGTTGCTTCATCAGAACTTCGCATCACCCTAACGTTGCTCCATCAGAACTTAGCATCGCCCTAACGTTGCTTCACCAGAACTTCGCATCGCCCTAACGTTGCTTCATCAGAACTTCGCATCGCCCTAACGTTGCTTCATCAGAACTTAGCATCGCCCTAACGTTGCTTCACCAGAACTTAGCATAGCCCTAACGTTGCTTCATCAGAACTTCGCATCGCCCTAACGTTGCTCCACCAGAACTTCGCAACGCCCGAACTTAGGATCACCCTGACGTTGCTTCATCAGAACTTCGCATCGCCCGAACTTAGCATCGCCCTAACGTTGCTTCACCAGAACTTAGCATCGCCCTAACGTTGCTTCATCAGAACTTCGCATCCCTAACGTTGCTTCACCAGAAGTTAGCATCGCCCGAACTTAGCATCGCCCTAACGTTGCTTCACCAGAACTTAGCATCGCCCTAACGTTGCTTCACCAGAACTTAGCATCGCCCTAACGTTGCTTCACCAGAACTTAGCATCGCCCTAACGTTGCTTCACCAGAACTTAGCATCGCCCTAACGTTGCTTCATCAGAACTTCGCATCCCTAACGTTGCTTCACCAGAAGTTAGCATCGCCCGAACTTAGCATCGCCCTACCGTTGCTTCACCAGAACTTAGCATCGCCCTAACGTTGCTTCACCAGAACTTCGCATCGCCCTAACGTTGCTTCACCAGAACTTAGCATCGCCCGAACTTAGCATTGCTCAAATTTGCTTGACCAGAACTTAGCAACGCCCGAACTTAGGTTCATCAGAGCTTAGCTTCGTTCGAACTTTAACTGCCGCCTCTATCGTGCCGGTCTTTACCCGTGCGCACATTGAGTTCAAAAAAAGACAGACGCTTCGTTTTGTTTGTGCATGCCGGGTGATCGTTTTCCCACTTGTATTTACCCTGTGTATATTCAGGTAAGGAATTCTGATCAACCACCAAAACACGCTGCCTACGTCTTTTTAGCCTGCACAATACATTGGAGGGCAACCCGCAAGATTGTTAGTACTAAGAAAAACGACGAACCACCCGCGCAGGTGCTGAGCAAAATATTCCCTTCGAGCTGCCGGCTGACGCTCGACGCGCACTACGAAGGCGCCCTCCGCACCGCGGTGCGAAAGTTCAGCAGCCCGGATGTTGCGCTCACCCCCGCCGAGCTGCGTGCTTTGGCGTGGTTCAGTATTCCTGCTGATCGCGGCATCCTCGAGAAGGCTTCCCGCTCCCGGTATGTCTCCCGCCCCCTCCACCAGGGCTTACGCACGGCCTCAGGGATTCCATCCAAACCCCCCCTTTTTTAAAAAAACGAACGAAGAAAGGAAAACACATGAAGCCAACTTGTGCTCGCACCGGAACAGGACTGAAAATCCCCATGCAAAGGACCCACTGATCCAAGGTGCGCCACGCCTCGTTGCTTTAGTGTGGGAAATCGGTAGCCACTTGACCCGTAGGCCCGTGGCTCTGCAGTACCGCCGAACACGTGAAGCTTGGCTCCCGTGTAGCAGGCTTTCGACTGCGGTGATCTCTCTCGTGAAAAAAGGAGAATGCAAAGGGCCCCCCCTTTCACCTATCATCTCCTACGGAGTCTCACATTCACTCACACGCACACCGCAGGTCGGAGTTCATCGCGGCCTTCCCTCTGGTGTCGCCTGCCGTGTTCACTCTATTCGACGGAGAGTGAGCCCAGGGCCAGCAAGACTGTGGAAGCGGGGTACTTCGTTGAAGACAAGCACCCGTTCCTTCCTGTTTTGGATCTGGCTATGCCGAAGGAGCGAACCAGCTACAAACTAGATGGTCCGCTGGTTCTAGCTACGCTGACCAGCTACTAGATGATTCGTTGGCTCTACAGCTACGCTGACCAGCTAGCTACGGCTCTACACATGGCCCAGAGGAACTGGTTACTTGCGAATACCGGATGGCTTGCTCGTTTCGGGTGACTGGCCCCCCCTTATATGGATTGTTGGTTCTAGCTACGCTGACCAGCTACTAGATGATTCGTTGGCTCTACAGCTACGCTGACCAGCTACAACTAGATGGTTCGTTGCTTCTAGCTACGCTCACCAGCTACGGCTCTGCACGTGGCCCAGCGGAACCGGTTACTTGCGAATAACAGATGGCTTGCTCGTTTCGGGTGACTGTCCCCCCCTTATATGGATCGTTGGTTCTAGCTACGCTGACCAGCTACAAGATGGTCGGCTCTATATAGCTACGCTGGCCAGCTACAACAAGATGGTTCGTTGGTTCTAGCTATGCTGCCAGCTACAACTAGATGGCTCGTTGGTTCTAGCTACGCTGACAGCTACTAGATGAATCGTTGGCTCTACAGCTACGCTGACCAGCTACAACTAGATGGTTCGTTGCTTCTAGCTACGCTCACCAGGCTCTGCACGTGGCCCAGCGGAACCGGTTACTTGCGAATAACGGATGGCTTGCTCGTTTCGGGTGACTGTCCCCCCCTCATATGGATCGTTGGTTCACCAGCTACTAGATAGTTCGTTGGTTCTAGCTATGCTGCCAGCTACAACTAGATGGCTCGTTGGTAGCTACAATGTTGAGCTTTGAAATACAATGCATGCGGCTTCTTTGGAGAAGCTTAGCGAGTTGACTACCAAGCAGGCTAGCGAACGCCGGCGTATGCCTGCAGAGAGTGTAGTGCTTTGCACGTGGCCCAACGGAGCCGGGTTGCTTGAGAATAACGGAGGGTCTGGCTCGTTTCGGGTGGATGTCACCCCCCTAGATGGTTCGTTGGTTCTAGATACGCCGACCAGCTTTTAGATGGTTCGAATCGTTTTGCACGAACGTACCTTCCCCACGACTTCCCCGGCTTTCGTCGTACCCGGGTATCGTTCGCCATCTTTCGGGTCCTAGCAAGTGCACTTGGCCCCAACGTCCCTTTCCGGTGGATCAGAACCGGGTGAACCATGGAGTATGCGGCTCAACACGGGGGAATTTTACTAGGCCAGGACGATCTCAAGGATTGGCAGATTGAGAGCCCTTTCTCGATGATTTGTGCGGTGGTGCACGGCCGCTCCTGGTTGGTGGAGTGATTTGTCAGGTTGGTTCCGTTAGCGAACGAGATCTCGACCCTTGAATAGGTGGGCGTGCTTCTTAAGGGAACTGCGCGCGACTTATAGCGCGCGGAAGAGCCGGCCAATTTGTATTCGCGGAGGTTTTGGGCGCGCGGGGGTAGGGAATTGGAAGGCATAACGTATCCGAGTGATCTCTCGTCATATCCCACAAAAGGGTGCGCATCTTGAGCTGGTGTCGAATGGACTCAAGCAGGCCCCGTTCGCCTTCGAGGCATTGAAAGTTGGAGTGTGAAGGCACAACGTATCCGAGTGATTGCTCATCATATCCCAAAAAAGGGTGCTCGTGAGCTGGTGTCGAATGGACTCAAGCAGGCCCCGTTCGCCTTCGAGACATTGAAAGTTGGAGTGTGAAGGCACAACGTATCCGAGTGATTGCTCATCATATCCCACAAAAGGGTGCGCATCGTGAGCTGGTGTGAATGGACTCAAGCAGGCCCCGTTCGCCTTCGAGACATTGAAACTTGGAGTGTGAAGGCACAACGTATCCGAGTGATTGCTCATCATATCCCACAAAAGGGTGCTCGTGAGCTGGTGTCGAATGGACTCAAGCAGGCCCCGTTCGCCTTCGAGACATTGAAAGTTGGAGTGTGAAGGCACAACGTATCCGAGTGATTGCTCATCATATCCCACAAAAGGGTGCGCATCGTGAGCTGGTGTGAATGGACTCAAGCAGGCCCCGTTCGCCTTCGAGACATTGAAACTTGGAGTGTGAAGGCACAACGTATCCGAGTGATTGCTCATCATATCCCACAAAAGGGTGCTCGTGAGCTGGTGTCGAATGGACTCAAGCAGGCCCCGTTCGCCTTCGAGACATTGAAAGTTGGAGTGTGAAGGCACAACGTATCCGAGTGATTGCTCATCATATCCCACAAAAGGGTGCGCATCGTGAGCTGGTGTGAATGGACTCAAGCAGGCCCCGTTCGCCTTCGAGACATTGAAACGTGGAGTGTGAAGGCACAACGTATCCGAGTGATTGCTCATCATATCCCACAAAAGGGTGCGCATCGTGAGCTGGTGTGAATGGACTCAAGCAGGCCCCGTCCGCCTTCGAGACATTGAAAGTTGGAGTGTGAAGGCACAAAGTATCCGAGTGATTGCTCATCATATCCCACAACAGGGTGCGCATCGTGAGCTGGTGTCGAATGGACTCAAGCAGGCCCCGTCCGCCTTCGAGACATTGAAAGTTGCAGCAGGCAGCGTACTACATGAAACGTACCAAAGTTAGGTGAGTTCCGCTAGTGCGCACAAACAAATGAAAGCGCCGCACTAATTTTTTACAAGCTCTAGCCTCTGAGGACACCCGGCTGATAGACTGTGATAGCCAGCAGGCAATTCAGTGCAGTTCCAGGAGTGGGGATGACCCGGCGCTCAGCTCACGCACTGAAATCCAGCGCAGAAGATGCTGTGAAAGGACCCGAGGGTGTAGTTCCTGGGGGTTTCCACAACCGGCATTGGGCTAAGCCGTTTTACAGCCTCTCTGTTCAGCACAGGGGGAACACGCAACACCACATTCGTGCGCTTCGCCTTCGAGTGCTCCGCCATAGACCTAATCCTCTTCAAGTGTCCGGGTCGAATCGGCCCCGCCCGGAGGCAACTAGATCTCACCCTTCTTCTTTTTTTTCCAGCTTTCGAAAAAAGAAGTTTAGAGCTCGCAAAGGGCCACCGCGTGGCAGCGTGTGCGCCTACCCAGACTCTCCGTTTGCCGTTCATCTGAGGCGGTCCATCCCCGGTAACATACCCAGTTTCACTGGAGTGCCAGTTCCCGGCGAGCTACGAGGGAACGAACCTGTAAGAGTGCCAACGCTACTCTTTCTATAACGTACATATAAAAGGTGTCACGGGATAAGTCGGCAGCCGCTGCTTAACGGCACTGCATGCTAATCCATGTGGTTCATGTACTTAAAAGAACTCAATGCTTAACGGCTTATCACGTAGGCGGCCCTGAGATTACCCCCTCAGGTGACACCACTTTATCTTTAGCCATACTTCAACCCTCTTGATAGACCGTGGTAGACCGAAGAATACAGCACCGGGCATTTCGATCTGACTCCGAATCGCAGCCCAAGGGACTCGGGGTGGACCGTGATTCACTGTGATAAACAGCGGCAGGCACTTCGATGCAGGTTCAAGAGATGGGAACGGACCGGCTCATCATCTGCATCGGGCGCGCTGGGGGCCCGCTGTGGACCCACTCCAATCATCGTCGAATCGCGTCGTCCCGCACGTGGCGCGTCGCGGCATTCTGTGCTCCGCGCACATTTTCACCGCGGCAGGAGTGTAGACAGAATCGCACTCTTTCTCTTTAGGTTGTGACTAATGTGACCGACACCAAGATCGCACTTGCTGTAATACTGTAGTTTTGGATCCCCCAACGCGCTTTGTAAGGTAACAAACGCGCATGTGGCACGATTGGTATCGTACTGTGGATTGTGTCCAGCTTCAAATACTTAGCGGTACCAGATACGACGACCGAATGCTGCAACAACCACCACCACCGATGCCTCGACTCCCACGTGCGAGCACTGCAGGAGGCACGCGTATAGTAGGAGTACTATGTACGTACCTACATGCAGTACTGCTTGGTGGTACTGCTGTGTTGAGCATATTATTAGTAGAGCGGTCAATTTAGTGAAGTTTTTCAGCTCAGAATAAGTGCACATTTTGACCGTTCACTACTGAAAACGGACCTTGCGAGAGCACTTGGCATACCGGGGGGCAAGCCATGGAATCTTTCGCACCCACTTGGGTGTGTAGTACTGACAGTGCTGTCGGAAAGGGCACCATCGAGCGGCGGTAGCGAGAGGGGTCGGGACGACGGAGAAGCGGAAGGCGGAGCTGATAAGCCCCGCGGCAGCAGCACCTCCGCCGAAGCAGACGAAGCGCGCCAACGTGGTACTGGTGCTTCCGAAAGCAGCTGAGGACGAGGAGCGTACCCCAATCTCGAGAGCGAAGACGAAGAAGCGACAATCAACCTCGGCAACACCACGGAAGCCGACACGGTCACCGCCCAAGCGCCGCCGAAAGGAAGCAACCAGCGACGCGCAACCGATGCACCTGGACGAGCAATCGAAGGAAGCGCGGCACCAAACGCGCGCCTGAGCGCGACGATCAAGACGAGCTTAAGAGGCGAAAGCATGACACATGACGTGCGAAGAGACGGCGATCATCGCCACAGATTCTTTGCATTCTACCCCAACCGGAGACCCTAAAGCACCGGACCTAAACGGTTTAGGCTAAACTTTCAGGGCATTAGCTTCCCATTCCAAATTCCGTCAGGTGACGGAATTTGGAAATCCGGGCGGCTCAAAAAGTAAAATAAAAAAGTGCAAAAAACGACCTTCGATGAAAAAAGTCGTGGGGGTCCGGTGGAGGCGTGGGTTAGGCCGCTGTGCCAGGAAGCTGGCTGGCGATCAAGGGCTGGGCTGGCGGTCAGGGGCTGGGCTGGCGGTCAGGGGCTGGGCTGGCGGTCAGGGGCTGGGCTGGCGATCAGGGGCTGGGCTGGCGGTCAGGGGCTGGGCTGGCGGTCAAGGGCTGGGCTGGCGGTCAGGGGCTGGGCTGGCGATCAGGGCTGGGCTGGCGGTCAGGGGCTGGGCTGGCGATCAGGGGCTGGGCTGGCGGTCAGGGGCTGGGCTGGCGATCAAGGGCTGGGCTGGCGGTCAGGGGCTGGGCTGGCGATCAGGGGCTGGGCATCGGTGGGTCGCCGCTGGGCATGGTGGGCTGGCTGGCAGAAGTGGGGCTGCCGCGGGAGCTGAGCCGAGTGAGAGAGTCGAGGCTCAGAAGCAGCCCGGAGTTCGTGACAGATTCTTTCCGAGTTGACACAAGTGCTTTGCGTGTGATCTCCGGTCTGCATCTACTCGTGCCAATGATTTACCAGCACACAGTATCTGAGTTGCGGATGAATTTGAAATGGGCTGTTGTTCATTCTTCAGGAATGTGCACCCGGGGGAGCGGGCGAGGGTCACACAGGTGGCAAACAGTGCCACCAGTACGTTGGTCGTATGTTTAACGCGACAAACGGACTGAGAAGTACAAACTCTTTCTCCACCTGAATGTACCGTACCGTTCGCCGGGGGGCGGAGCCCCCCCAGACCCCCCCCTTTTGGAAGGTTCGGGTGGCCCAAACAAAGGCTTCTCGGTTTCAGAGCGGGAAAAGCAAGTTGGCTATTGAGACGGAATTTGAAAAACTGAGGCAAAATGAAGCTGCTAGCCTGCCGCTAAAACCTCGAAAATTTAAAAAAAAACCCATTTTTAAAAAGTGCATCGACTTTCAGCGACCACGTGAAAAGTCTCATTTTAGTGACGCCCTGTAGAGTACATGCCCACAGGTAGGGGTGGCGGTATGCGTTGCAGCCGATGGCTGCTGTGCGTTGAGGATGTGGGGAATGCGGTGTCGACGAAGGTGGGGTGGAACCCAGTCACGAGGAGCGGGTTCCGGCCGATGTCGCGGGAGAAGATGCAGAGCATGATCCTGCAGCTGAAGAAGGAACGCACGGAGCACGGTGACGTCAACCAGTGGACGCACACCGACTGGGAGGAGGCCAAAGCCGAAGGCCTCGACACGATGGACATACCGGTGAAGGATCGCTACGAGAGAGACGACCCGACCCGTTACGACCAAAGAGCCGTCCTCTTCAAGAAGGAGATGCTCCGTACCGAGCAACTCCGCGGCCAGGCCCGTGTGCCCATCAACCACCCGAGAGACGACTACGACGACAAATACATGGACGTCGTCAATTACTTTGCAGGCATGCGAATACGACCACTCAACTCGTCTCTCTCTCTCTCTCTGTTGTGTTGTGTTTCCTCTTTCTTTTTAGAAACACTTTCTCCTTTCCTTCACGGCAAGTTTTGGCAGCCGCTGCTTAACAAGTGGAGTGCATGCTAATCCATGTGGTTCATGTACTTCAAAGAACTCAAAGCTTAACAAAAATTGACGTGGGCGGCTTTGGATTTATATCTGAATGACACCTCAACACAAAAAAACGTTGTCGACAACTAACAAGTAAAAGAATAAAACAAAACTACGCACCTCGTCTTTTGTTGAAAGTATGCTAATACTGCAGGGAATAGTTGACTAGACCTCTTGAGTTTGTGCTGACCACGAATTGAGGAGTCGGGAGAACCTACACAGCCAAAAGCAGGACCGACCCCCCCGTTCGTGAGAAAAAGCGAAGAATAAAAACACCCTTCTTTTCCCCATCTATCTTTGTCAAGAGCTGCAACTCAACTATTCTTGTGTCTAACAAATGCAATTGGTCAAGAACAAAAAAGCCGATCGATGGCAGCGTACTTATCCTCACTCCCGTTAGATGAACAAACCAGGGGAAGGAGGTGCGCCCAAACAAAGGAAGCACCAAGATCCGTTTTCTTCTTCTTTTTTTGTCGTATAAGATCGCAGATCTTAGAAGATTAATATATCCGACGAATACCTAACACTCGTTACAGGTTGAATAACCCCGTCGCTATCCCGAAAACATCATAACTTCACCCCTCGCTTGCCCACCCACCCTTGTCCCCCTTTTTCTCTGAAGCTGTGTCCTGAGGCGTCACGACGATTGTGACAAACACACCGAATCACTGACCGACCTTTCTACTTTCGATTTATGCATCACCCGCGACGGTGAAGACGAAGCAGCAGACGGAGCCAGTATACGCAGTAGGAGGAGGATGTATTATTACATAAGCGCCAGCTTGAAAGGAAATGCTCGACGATGCTGCCCGACAAAGAACAGAAGGGATCCCAAGCGCTGTAACTACCGAACCACGTGTTGAACGGACGTGAGGTCATGCTGGGTCTACCCCTACAACAGGTCAAAGTCCTGAGTGAAAAAACAACACTGGTGGAAGCGAAGAACAAATCAGATTTTGTTTGTATTGTACTTGCCCCTTACCTCTATATTTCCTCCCTTCCAATCGGAGTCGAAGCAGCTACGTCGAGTATTTTGTGCCCGCGGCTCTATTAGACTGACTCGGCTAGCGGCATTACAGGCCACTGGATTTCACTGTGGTTGGCAGGCGGTAAAAAGACACCGAGCAATCGGGTTGAGGGGTGGTAGACGCGGATGTCGGGAGTTCTCGTGAACGATCGTTTCCGATCCGTGACACAGGCCCGAAATTGGGGCGAACCTTTTCGGCTGAACCTTTTAGATCAAAAAATTGGGTCAAAATCTTGGTCAAAAGGTTGAGTTGAGTGTAGAAAGACAACCTTCCCGAGCGAATCTTCCGTTAAGAGAGGAGTATGAAGTCGCTGCTTGACAGTGTGTCAAGACTCGGAGTGTTTGCCGGACAAGGCTCTTTCCGATGCTCAAGCAGCTTTTCCGAGCGAATCTTCCGTCCACGAGCCGTCCTTACACACACACACAGCACGCATCGTCTGGGAAGTTGAAGAGCAGTACCGCCAGCGTATAGGCGTCGACAACGCGGGTGAGTTCTACGCGAAGCCGTCAGATGATCACTCGTTCTACAACAAAACGTACGACGAGTCCGACGACAACCGTTTCCTGCAAGCGAAATACATCGCGTTCGCTGGTATGTGTTCCTCGCTCGTGTCCTGCCGTCAAAAGCTGATAGGGCAGAAGCTCTTGGGCTCGCACCGACTTAGTCGTCAGTCTGGTTCAGTCGGGCTCGGTCTGGTCCCGACTGGTTCAGTCTGGTTCAGTCTGGTTCAGTCTGGTTCAGTCTGGTTCAGTCTGGTTCAGTCTGGTTCAGTCTGGTTCAGTCTGGTTCAGTCTGGTTCAGTCTGGTTCGCACATGCGTCCTTCTGCTAATGCACGACAGTGTACTAACTGTGTGGGACTGCCTGTTTCAGCTAAAACCCGGGTTTCAAGCGAACTTTCACTCTAAATCACCTGTTTCATCCACACACCGTGGCTAGTGCTAGCATCGGCTCTTAGCTCCCGCGGTTTTACGGCCACAGCGTAGAATCGAGTCGGGTTCTTCGGTTCAGGCACGGCAGCAGTGTGATCCGCATGGTCTTGTCTGCGTCTGCCTTTTCAATGAAGAAGAATCTGCAGACGCAGACACAGACGTCTGCAGACAACACTGCTCTAGGATGTGCTCTGTCTACGCATTAAACTAAGATTCTCCCCCCTACACGAGTGCTCGAGCCGAAGCGACCTTTTCGGAGAATCGCACGACGTGGAGAGAGAAAGAGGTACGTTTGGTAAGGTGTGGCCAGACTGCGGACAGACGGAGATAATTTTAATTTTAATTTGTAGCCCACGAATCAGGGTTGTGCTGCCCCGACACTCAAACGACCTTCAAGTGCTTCAAGGTTTAATGTTGCAAACGAATCACAAACACGCTGAAGTTGGCACCCCACACACTGAAATCAAGTGCTCCTAGGCAGACGAATTGTTAGTGTTGCAAACGAATCGCAAACTAACTGATATTGGGACCCCACACACTGAAATCAAGTGCTCCTAGGCAGACGAATTGTTAGTGTTGCAAACGAATCGCAAACTAACTGATATTGGGACCCCACACACTGAAATCAAGTGCTCCTAGGCAGACGAATTGTTAGTGTTGCAAACGAATCGCAAACTAACTGATATTGGGACCCCACACACTGAAATCAAGTGCTCCTAGGCAGACGAATTGTTAGTGTTGCAAACGAATCGCAAACTAACTGATATTGGGACCCCACACACTGAAATCAAGTGCTCCTAGGCAGACGAATTGTTAGTGTTGCAAACGAATCGCAAACTAACTGATATTGGGACCCCACACACTGAAATCGACTGAGAACAACCTGATTACCAAGATTAGCGTCGAAACTTCCTGGCTTTTCACGCCGCAGCAGAACGACCACACCCCACCCAAACCCAAGCACCCTCTAAACGCGTTAGGGGACTTCACAAGGTTTCACAACGGAGTGACACAACACCCGAAACGAGTCGCACTCTTTTACTTTTCTCAACCCCCCGCCATACCCAAGCCTCTACGGTCAACCGGAGACTTTAAAATACCGACCTTCTAATCCACAAATAACGCTTGAAATCGACTGAGAACCACCTGAGCTGCGGAGGCACCGTTCCCCATGGCGTCATAAGTAGAAGTGAGCGGTTGTAGCGATTCCGACTCGCGCGTCGAAGGCGCTCAAGCAGAATTGCTGACGCAAACGCAGTTGCCTTGTCACGACCGTTTTGATTGGCGCCGGTCGCAGTCGTCACTTGGAAGTTGTAAAACTATCATGGCGCTGGCGGAAATGCAAGAACGCTTTTCGATTTTGCCCTAAATATGATGATTCAACCATTCATTCCATTCCATTCCATTCCATTCGAATTGACCAACGCAGGAGCGCAGCTCGACTTCTGGAAGATTCACCACCAGGACATCATCCGCGCGGCGGCAGCCTTGTTCCGGAAGAAGATGTGGCGCGTCAGGGACGTCGCCTACTGCGACGACATGTGCTTCGTGTTCGTCGACAACAGGCACCAGCCGCACGCGTACAGGGCCGTCTCCGCTGCGAAGAGTAAGAGGTTCCTCAACAAGCACTTCGGTGGCGTCAGCCAGACCCGCCTCAGGGGGTCGTGATCTTCTGCAGCATCCAGTTGTGCTTCATAAGTGAATCGTTTGTCTGCGGGTGCTCAGCCAACCGTTTCTCAAAGCTATCAGCCATCGAAGCTTGACCCGAGTGTCCGGCTTGAAGGAACCGGGTGTGATTTGGGTCTCGTTGTCGTGGCGCAACCACAACATCCAGTGAAAGAGCCGACACGATCTGACGTCTTGCGCAACTGCAGCATCCAGTGAAGGATCCGACACGATCTGACGTCTTGCGCAACTGCAGCATCCAGTGAAGGATCCGACACGATCTGACGTCTTGCGCAACTGCGGCATCCAGTGGCTGAGCCGACACGATCTGTGCTTCCCGTAGGTGGGTTGTTTGTTCACAAGTAACAGTCCTTCACACCGCACTCAGCCATCGAAGATTGACCCGGTTTGCAAGCCGTTTGTGGTTCGGTTCTTGCTGTCTCGCAACTGCAGCATTCTGGAGTGTAAAGCGTTGGTAGGCGTGTCACTGCACACGTCTCGCAGGAACGGGGATAGACCCTCTCGAATGGTTTGCCCACTCTTGCGCTTGCCTGGGACGACATCCCGTCGATTAGTGCTTCCACACCAGCGCGGGAGAGTGCACCGGATACCGTTGCCGGATGCGGCTTTGCGATCCGACCTTCGCTGCAGACCCTGCTGCGGGGGCTGAGCCTTCAGACGTGGTCCAATACCACCTCAGCATGACCTCAGGGTCCCGATTTCGTGGTTGCATCCACAGCAGCTCGTGGTACACCTCTGAGAAGTGGTATCGCCACATACTACCACGTAGTACCACAGGTGCTACAGGGTACTCTGTAGGTAGTATGTAGGTACGTATCGTAGCACTACGTGTTCACCACCTCAGGATGACCTCAGAGTCGAGGTCCCGAGCTCGTGGTTGCATCCACAGCAGCTCGTGGTACACCTCTGAGGAGTGGTATCACCACATACTACCACAGGTGCTACAGGGCACTCTGTAGGTAGTATGTAGGTATCCATCACCACGTAGCACTACGTGTTCAGACGTGGTCCAATACCACCTCAGGATGACCTCAGGGTCCCGAGTTCGTGGTTGCATCCACACGAGTTCTCCTGTTGTGGGCTCGGGTGGTGTGCTCATCCTGCCATGCGCTTTGCTCCAGTTCCTACCGTGTACTAAAGTATTACGACAGACCACCACGTAGTACGTATGTATACACCACCACGGGTATACAGGTGTTCTGTGTGTAGTATGTAGGTATGAATACACCACCACCAGTAGCACTACGTGTTCAGACGTGGTGGTTGCCATCGACTTGAAAAAAGTGGCCCCAGCTCCACAGCCACGTCTTGCGCGATCTTGATGCTGCCATCCGCTCTCTGTTATTCGCTTTCAGAAAAGTTCAGGGGTTTGCGACCGTGCGCTGCTTGCCTGCGCAGGGCCTTCTTCCTGCGATGCGACAGCCGTGACTGCTTGCCTGCGCAGGGCCTTCTTCCTGCGATGCGACAGCCGTGACTGCTTGCCTGCGCAACCCCTTGAGGCTTGCGAGCCGTTTGCAGACTGGACGGAGGGAAATCTGACGATTCAGAGATTCCCTGAATACCAGAGATTGTATCGTGTCAAGCCTAGATTTGATGCATTGATCCCTGCGCTTCACTCGAAACACTCGACCTCAGCCAGTGCCGTTGTTGTTTCTTCACAGGATCCCAATACCGAGTCGACCGCCGTGTCGGTTCTCCAGCGCCCTAGCCTTTCTCAGTCACCCTTTCGCGTGAGTCGGCGCCAGCTTTTTTTGTTCGTTCTCTCGAAGATGCCGGCAAGGGCGGAGGAATGACAACAGAAGGTGCAGCCTGTTTTGAGAGAAACGAAGACCGCCAGGCTACCACGCGCCATGCTGCCGTGTCGCCATGCCACCATTCCATCGTGCACCTGTCAGTGCTACCGTGCTACCATGCCCTGTTGCCATGTTGCCATTCCATCGTGCACCTGCCAGTGCTACCATGCTACCATGCTACCATGCCACCATGCTCATGCTACCATGCTACCATGCTACCATGCTACCATGCTACCATGCTACCATGCTACCATGCTACCATGCTACCATGCTACCATGCTACCATGCTACCATGCTACCATGCTACCATGCTACCATGCTACCAACGACCCATGTACTCATGCCACCAAACGAAATGAACTCATGCTACCAAACGAAATCCACTGCTACCAAACGACCATGCCATGGGTGTCGAGGCTGACCACAGCTGATGACGTAAACACGACTTGGAGGAAGGTTCGCCCTGCCACTGCCTCGTAGTGGACCACACACGTGTCAAGCCTGCGACACAGGTCCGCATGGTCTGTTGACTTATTCAAGAAGCCCACAAACAAGCCAGCCACACCACAAGACTTGACTTGGAAATCCCCACCCCAGCAAACCTGTGAAACAGTTAAAACGAAAAAAAAAAAGAAAACGAAAGGCAACTGCAAACCGACGAAAATCTTCTCTTTTTCCTATCTTCCCGCCTCTCATCAGGCTAAAACAAAATAGCGCACCTTTTGACGGGGTTGTGCCAGCCATCACGACACCACACGCGCTCTCGCCCCCCTCTCCGCCGGCACACAACCAACAAAAAGCCGGATTGAGGAATCAGAGAAGGGAGATCGCTTGACTAGATTGATAGAAACAACCAAAGAAAGCGAAAGCAGCACCCCCCCCCCTCGCTTTCCCGTTTCTCTTCTTTTGTTTATTCGTTTGTTGTTTTGTTTGTTGTGTTTGCGTTTCTCGGAGGAGAGAAAAAAGGCACAATAAAACGCTGAAAGAGAAAAAAAGGATCAGAGCAGGGGGCAGGGTATCTAGGCGTGTATCGTTGAGGGGTCTTGGCGTGAAAGCGAAGAGGAGCCCGCCGGAGGCGGGTGAAAACCAGCCAACATCCATCCGCAGACACCTTACACCCACGTCGAACGAGGCTGCAGTTCCGAACAGCCTGCCTGGCGTGAGCTGACAGGCTGGGTTCCATACTCCGCTCCAGGAGATAAGTTCCAACACACACGTCCGACGAGGCTACACTTCCCAACAGCCTGCCTTGCGTGAGAAAAGCTGACAGTCTGGGTTCCCTACTCCGCGTCAGCAGATACCCATCCTTGGAGTTCTAACACAGACGTCTATCGAGGCCACAGTTCCGAACAGCCTGCCTGGCGTGAGAAAGGCTGACCGTCTGGGTTCCATACTCCCGCTGCAGGAGATACCCACGCGCTTGACGTTTTAACACACGCATCCACACCCACAAGCAGCACACGGGGCACGAAGCAAGGAAGCCTGCACCAATCGAGGTTGCACTTCCGAACCAGCGCGTGATCGCCACAAGCAGCCGGCAGGGACCTTCAGCCGTTAACGTAATATAGCTGAATACTACCTGGGCTGCATTCAAGGTGTCACCCATCGTTGAATTCCACACACCTGTCGGAAACTCAAAGCCGACTGGTGAAAGTGACAAGTGGGCTATACTTCGATTCAGACGTTACCCACTCAAAGCCCTGGACTTAAACCACACCCACACCCAAGCACGGTCACTTCTCGGCCGGCTGCGCACGCGCGATGGCGGTGCCTGCCCCGATGAGTGACCAAGTCACGGTGCTGCTGCAGATGTTCGATGAGGCCTGCAGAGAGCGGCTGAACTGGGTGGGAGACCAGCCGTGCCCGCAACCTGGCGGCTGGCCTGGGTGGGCGGGGGTCGCGTGCGTGGAGGACGGGAGTGCCGTGGCCGCGATCAACTTGCGGGACCTGCGGCTGACCGGGACCTTGCCGCCCCTCAGCAACCTGTCGTCCCTGGTCACCCTCGCCCTCAGCGGGAACAGCCTCAACGGGAGTCTGCCGGCGGCATTTCCGCAGACGCTAGCGAATTTGGACCTGTCGTCCAACTTGTTCACCGGCGCATTTCCCGCCGCGCTGGCGGCGGCGCCGAACGTGTTTTCCATCGACCTCTCGCACAACGCGTTGGCGGGCACCCTGCCCGACCGGTGGAGCGCTCCGCGGCTGCACTCGTTCTCCGTGGGTGACAACAGCTTGCGGGGTACCATCCCCGCTGAGTTGCTCGCTCTCGGCCGGCTTTCGAGCGTTTATTTGTTCTCGAACTACCTCCACGGCGACCTGCCTCCCGTCCCCGGGCTGATGGACCAGATTTCGGCGTTCGTCGTCTACGGGAACGAGCTCACGGGGGGGGTTTCGAGGGGGTATGGTGAGAGCCGGAGCCTGCGGCGGTTGATGCTCGACACGAACAAGTTCTCCGGGGTGCTGCCGCCGTTCGGGAACACCGAGAGCGGTGTAGGGCAGCTTGCCTACGTGACGCTCGACAAGAATGACTGGACGTGCCCGCTGCCGAGCAACGTCAACGACACGGCTTGGATCGACAAATCGGACACGACGTGCACCGGCGCCGACCTGCCGCTGTGGCTGTGGCTGGCCGCCGGCTTCGGCCTCTTCGTGCTCGCAGCGCTGCTGCTGTGCCTCCTCCGCCAACGGAGGCGGCGGCGGAGGGGCGCCAACCGGCGCGGGGAGAATGCGGCACCCCTGTTCACGGGCCCCGCCGTGGGCAAGTCGCCGGCCGGGCCTTCCATCACGCGGCAGTCGTCGCAGCTGACGGCGGCGTCGCGGCCGCACACACCCTGCGGCTCGGTGGTGGTTGACGGGTACGCTCCGCCGGATGACCCGACTGTCAACTTGTTCTCGGGAAGCACGTCGCGCCTCTTCTTCCACGAGTCGACCTTTTCCGACATCAACGAGCAGCAGCCAGACGGTTCCCGTACGCCGAAGAACACGACAATCTCAAAGTACCATGGGTAGCTGTCACTTCGATTCTCGACCTTTGTGTGTCAAACGATATCACCACAGTCGGAAAATGATATCGTTTGACACACAGTGACGAGTAAATGTACCGTAGGTAGTCGTCTTCTCGAAGTGCCCTGTTCCGAACGAAAAATGGCATCGTGTCAACAAGCCAGATTGGATCGACAAAGCGGACACGACGTGCACCGGCGCCGACCTGCCGCTGTGGCTGTGGCTGGCCGCCGGCTTCGGCCTCTTCGTGCTCGCAGCGCTGCTGCTGTGCCTCCTCCGCCAGCGGAGGCGGCGGCGGAGGGGCGCCAACCGGCGCGGGGAGAATGCGGCACCCCTGTTCCCGGGCCCCGCCGTGGGCAAGTCGCCGGCCGGGCCTTCCATCACGCGGCAGTCGTCGCAGCTGACGGCGGCGTCGCGGCCGCACACACCCTGCGGCTCGGTGGTGGTTGACGGGTACGCTCCGCCGACTGTCAACTTGTTCTCGGGAACTTCTTCCACGAGTCGACCTTTTCCGACATCAACGAGCAGCAGCCAGACGGTTCCCGTACGCCGAAGAACACGACAATCTCGAAGTACCATGGGTAGCTGTCTTGTCGAAGCGCTTCGATTCTCGACCTTTGTGTGTCAAAAGATATCATCACGGTCCGGAAAATGATATCGTTTGACACACAGTGACGAGTAGATGTACCGTAGGTAGTCGTCTTCTCAAAGTGCCCTGTTCCGAACACATCGTGTCAACAAGCCAGCTTGGATCGACAACGCGAACACAACGTGCTCTGCTAGTCGCGGCCGCACACACCCTGCGGCTCGGTGGTGGTTGACGGGTCAACCATCCGAATCTGGCAGCGTTTGAGAATGTGTAGCTAGCACCCCGGATCCTTGCCGTCAACGAAAATCAACGAGGGTGTCCGAGCACAATTTAAACTAAAGTTTACCCCTCCTCCAGCCTGGCTGTGACGAGCTACGAACAGCCGCCTGTCAAACCAGACTCACTTCGCAGTCCTGTCTGCAGACACTCAGGTACGCTCCGCCTGAGGACCCGACTGGCAACTTGTTCTCGGGAAGCACGTCGCGCCTCTTCTTCCACGAGTCGACCTTTTCCGACATCAACGAACAGCAGCCAGACGGTTCCCGTACGCCAAAGAACACGACAGTATCGAATACCATGGGTCGCTGTCGTAAAGAACCACTTCGATTCTCGAAGCACCCTTGTCCGGAAAGGACATCGTTTGTCACCCAGCTACTGGAAACACCATGATGTGTCGGTGTTTTGAAAGAAGCACTTCGTATTCTCGAAGTACCGTGGTCCGGAAAGTACATTGTTTCACCCAGATAGCGGAAATACCATGGGTAGCTGTTCTATAAAAAGCACTTCGTATCCTCGAAGTATCGTGGTCCGGAAAGGACATCGTTTCACCCAAGTGGGGATACGATGGGAAGCCGCTTTCGGCGAATCACCTCGTATTTCTCGAAGTATCCTGTTCCGGAAACGGACATCTTGTCAACACCGGTACCTTCTTACCATCAATGTGTTGCCGGTCGCTCGACACTGTATTTCGTATATAGTGTATTTCGAAGTCTTTTACAAAAAGAAAACGTAAGACAACGTGTTTTGGTGGCACCTCAAAGTGAATCGGGCCGCAGCAAGTGGGAAGACGAATGGCCGGCACGCGCAAGCAAAACGAAGCATCTGTGTTTTTGTTTCTCTTTTTGGCTTTTACAAGACCGGGGTATTTGGGCTCAGTACCGGGTTTGGAATCCGGGGAAACTGGCCTTAGTTTGCTCCCTGCGCAATCAAACCACACCATGGAGGATACTGCAGAGCCACGGGCCTACGGGTCAAGTAGCTACCGATTTCCCAAACTAAAGCATCAAGGCGTGGCGCACCTTGGGGCTTGTCGCTCGCGCTGAACATAAGCTCGTCGAGACGGTCAGCCGCAGGGCAGAGCGGACGGGGTTGGAGCACTGTGCTGCCTCCGACTCAAGCTTTGCAAGCTGTGTGGTTGACCGTCACGTTCCTGGACCAGGAGCGGCCTTTTTCTTTTTTTTTCTCTTCTTCTTCTTCTTCTCGTTGTCACTATCGCGCTGACTTTCCGAGAGAAAGAGAGAGAACCCTCACCGTCAGGGCAGTCTCGCCTTAGCAGTCCCAGGGCCTCTCCCGCCCACCTGTATGTGTTCTCGTGGCCATCGCTACTTTCCCGAGAGAGCGAGGGAGAACACAAGCCAAGTCAGCGGGTGTGGGTGGGAGGGACAGGGGGTAGCCACACCCGAGAAGCAGCCCCAGGGCCTCCCCCGCACGTCGGTGGCGGCATGCTGCAAAAACTCGCACCACAAGTGCCTGGCTCACGAGCAGCCGGCGTGCGATACGTGCATGCGATCCGAGGACGTGCGGTGCCGCAGGCCCAGGCAGTGCTGCAAGCGAGGACACCACGGGGCACGGCCAGCGGTGAAGCGGGTGTTAGGACCTGGTGCGCCAGTGTCCCCATCCATGCAAGCACCGGGCTCACTCTGCAAGCCCTGCTCGGGTCTTTCAGACTGCCGCGTGATCCCGTAAGGCTCTCGCGGCAATCTGGAACCCGAGTGCAAGAAAACGACATTCTCGAGGTAAGAAGATGATTTTTACTGCCGATCCACTACTGTGCATCTCACGAGGGGGCTACTTTCACCCACCACCGGTGATTTCGCCTTGTTTCCGCATTCTGCAGCCATTATTCCAGCCCAAACGAGCGTCTGACCACTTTTCCCGCATTTTCGGAGCATTTTATGGGCACCTGGTAGGTTTCGAGTTTTGGATTTCTGGTGACGCCCCGTTTGGGTTTCTGATGTTTTTCCTTAAGGAATTGCCTTGTGAAGGTGTTTCTGCCTGGGGGCAAACGGGCGGTTTCCGGGAAATTTCCGAGTCGGCCATCTTCCGAGATGGTTAGCGCACTCGAAACCCAAGTAAAGGGGAGGGGGGTCGAAAAATAACACCTGTGTGATTATTCGATTTGTCGAATACTAAATAAGGTTCCGGGGCCGACCAGCAGCAGGATCTAGTAGTGGTAGTGTTTTTAGGCAACCAGACGTGTGTCAAATAACTGTTATTATTCGACCCCCCCTTTTAGGCGCGCAGGCAGAAAACACAGCCTGTGGTGCAGAGAATAGTAGGTAGCCGTTTCTCAGGCTCCCTCTCCGGAATTAAATCCTAATTCCCCGTTACCCGTTGCCAGCCACGGTAGTCCACTACCGTCAAAAGCTAAGCTCTTGGGCTTGCACTGACTTGAAGTCGTGTGCAATCACGGAAGTGCGACTGACGTTCTTTGATCCTGTTGGTTCGGGCTAGTTCAGGAGTGCTACCTTTTACCGGAATGTTTCGAGACTGGAGGTCCTATGAACATGCAATGTGAATAGCCTCTATTCGAGCCAACCCGGCTTTTCTTGGTGCAGAAAGTGTATTGTTTTTGGAAAGCGCTGAGCTAGCTTTTTCTTCCCCTTCCAAAAGGTATGCGGGCGGCAGAGTGACCGGGCGTCGGCCTGGGCCCGGGTTCGGAACCCGCCCATGACACTTTTCCGGTCGATGATTGTTTTCGAGGTTTGTTGCGTTTCCGGTCCAATGTGCCAGAAATTTGCGTTTCTTGTTGAGTTTCTCGTATCTCGCGGTATTTGGGTCACCACGGGAAACGGAGTCGGGGGGGGGTCCGGGGTACTGGCGCCGCACTTGCCGTCACAGGCTAAACTTGCTACCACACCACACCGTGGCACACGCCGAACTCAGCATCACCAGAACCCGAACTTTGCTTCGCCCGAACTCTTTGCTTTGCTTCACCGGAACTTAGCTTCGCCCGGACTCAGCTGCCCGAACTTTGGTTCACTGGAACTTGGCTTCGCCCGAACTTTTCTTCGGCCGAACTCAGCCGTGCTTCACCCGAACTTCGCTTCACCCGAACTTTGCTTCGCCCGAACTTTGGTTCACCAGAAATTTGCATCACCCAAACTTAGCTGCGCCCGACCTTTACTGCTTCCCGAACTTTAACAGCTGCCTCCAGTCTCGCCCCGCGCCGGCCTTTAGCCGAGCGCAGGAAGGTTTGACCCATGAAACGCTTCACGCGGGGACGGGGGTAACTCCTGGAAAACTGCACTTTCTTCGTGTAGTATTTGGGTATGCATGGAAAAAAACAGGTCTCACTCTCTTGCATCGGGCCGTACCGTTAACCGCAATAGGTCTCCTAGGCTAAAAGCCTCTGGCCGACAGAACAATGTAGGTAAGGGAAGTCGGCAAACTGGATCCATAACGCCACCCCGAATTCTCCTGGCGTCGATTCGAGGTGGTCGTGTGCTCCTATTCACTCAGTAAACCCCGGTCTGTAGTGCAGAAAAACTCGGCCTGTGGCGCAGAAGAAGAAAAGCCTTCTCTTTCACAAACAGCGCAACCTTTCCGACGTCCACCGCCTGTCTTTACTTCTTCTCTGTCTCTTGAGACGCAAGTTGCTTCGGCTCTTCGTCCCCCGCGTCGTCGGCAGTCCACCAGCTCCAGCAACGGCTGACGAGCCTCTATCTTCCGCATTTTTCCATTTGACTATCGCTCTCGGATGCAGCCAATATATGTCCGAATAATCCAACTCGAGTCGAGGGCCAAGGCGTGGCATCGTTTAAGCAGGCGTGACTCAGCTGTGTTTCGTAAAGGTGAGGTGAGAGGCATCGGCTCACTCCGTCAGGACCATACACTTGCGACACTGGAGTTGGGGCAGCATCGCGATCTGGCGTCGCCCCTGCTGGGTCACGACGTGCGAGTGGTGTCACCTTTCCCATACCCGAGCAAGGCGGGACGTCGTCTCTCACGCCGTCGGCAGTCCACCAGCTCCAGCGACGGCTGACGAGCCTTTAGCTTCCGCATTTTCCCATTCGACTATCGCTCTCGGATGCAGCCAGTACATGTCCGAAGAATCCAACTCGACTCCACCCCGCAATCAGGCCAAGGCGTGGCATCGTTTAAGCAGGCGTGACTCAGCCGTGTTTCTCAAGGTGAGATGAGAGGCATCGGCTCACTCTGTCAAAGGACCACACACTTGCGACACATGAGTTGGGCAGCATCGCGATCTGGCGTCGCCCCTGCTGGGTCACGACGTGTGAGTGGTGTCACCTTTCCCATACGCGAGCAAGGCGGGCTAGTATCAAACGTGCATCAATGACAGCCATACTGGTAACTAGGCTGGACTCCACCATGCAGCTATAGTATACATACATTTTCCAACCCAGGCAAAACCCCCCGAAACTAGGCTTGATGCTGGTATCAAACGTGCATCAATGACAGCCATCCTGCCTAAACATCAAGCTAAGATTTCTCGGTATCAAGGCTTGGACTCCACCATGCAGCTATAGTATACATACAGTTTCCAACCCAGGCAAAACCCCCCCGAAACTAGGCTTGATGCTGGTATCAAACGTGCATCAATGACAGCCATCCTGCCTAAACATCAAGCTAAGATTTCTCGGTATCAAGGCTTGGACTCCACCATGCAGCTATAGTATACATACAGTTTCCAACCCAGGCAAAACCCCCCCGAAACTAGGCTTGATGCTGGTATCAAACGTGCATCAATGACAGCCATCCTGCCTAAACATCAAGCTAAGATTTCTCGGTATCAAGGCTTGGACTCCACCATGCAGCTATCGTATACATACAGTTTCCAACCCAGGCAAAAACCCCCCGAAACTAGGCTTGATGCTGGTATCAAACGTGCATCAATGACAGCCATCCTGCCTAAACATCAAGCTAAGATTTCTCGGTATCAAGGCTTGGACTCCACCATGCAGCTATAGTATACATACAGTTTCCAGCCCAGGCAAAAAAACCCCGAAACTAGGCTTGATGTTAGTGCATCAATGACAGCCATCCTGCCTAAACATCAAGCTAAGATTTCTCGGTATCTAGGCTTGACTCCACCATGCAGCTATAGACTATAGTATATAATCATACAGTTTCCAACCCAGGCGAGACCCACCCGAAACTAGGAATCCCCCTCCGCCCGCAGCGCGGTGGTGAGGGAAGACTCGGGTCCTCATCCCCGTCCCCCCCCTACGCCCCCTCTCCTGACACCTGCCACAGCATGGTGCGGTCCCGCCAGTCTTCCTCGCGGCAGGGCAGCATTGTCGTGGAGAGGCTGAGCTCGAAGCCGTCGGCCAGCCCGGAGCGGAAGGAGAGCAACGCGTCGCCGAAGGGGCGGACCCTCACCAACAACGTCAGGGTCATGGTGCGCGTCCGGCCGTTCAACACCCGCGAGATCCTGCTTTCTAAGGAGCAAGGGGTTCCGTTGAAGTGCGTGGTGCAAATGGAAGGAAAGGTCACGTCGATGCTCGACCCGGAGGATGAGTTCGATTCAATCAAGTCGGGGATGAGCTACGAGTACGACGAGTGTTTCTGGTCGATACCGGCGGAAACCTGCGAGCACTTCCCGATGTCGTCAAACGGCTTCGCCACCCAAGACCACGTCTACGACAACTCCGGCAAGTTCGCGCTCGATAACGCGTGGGAATCGTACAACACGTGCATCTTCGCGTACGGCCAAACCGGGTCAGGCAAGTCGTACTCTATGCTGGGGTCGTCGGAGGGTGAGCACCGAGGGATTTCGCCGCGGCTGGTGGAGGCGATTTTCGAGCAGATAGCCGAGGATCGCGTCAAAAAGCCGAAGGCCGTGTATAAGGTCGACGTCACGTTCCTCGAAATTTACAACGAGCAGGTGAAGGATCTGTTCGCAAAGAACAAGAACAGCGAGTACGCGCAGGTGAAGATCCGGCAGCATCCCATCTACGGGGTGCAGGTGCACGGACTCGAAGCCAAGACCGTCGACACCGCGGAGCAGTGCAAGATCGAGATGGAGCACGGCATCTCGCAGCGGGCCCTAGCGTCGACGAAGATGAACGCGACTTCGTCGCGGTCGCACGCGATCTTCCAGATCCACATCTTCAACTCGCAGACCGACACCAAGCAGCGCGGGCACGCCACCATCAACCTCGTCGACCTTGCAGGTTCCGAGCGAATCGGCAAGACCGGTGCCACGGGGCAAACCGCCGACGAAGCCAAGATGATCAACCTCAGCCTCTCCACCCTGCGAAAGTATGTCTCAACGAACAAGTAAAAGAATGAGCATTTATGCGGCAAGATAATTGCCGGTTGTTTTATCTATATAGGGTGTCGGGTTTTAGTCCCGAGGGTCTGTTGAGTTCCATTCCTACCGCGCCCCCCTCCAGCCCGAATGCGGCGAGCCACGCGATCAGGTGCTTTCATAGCCCCGCCGTGGCGCCATCATCCAGGTAGAACGCTCGCGCGTCTAGCTGGGACACCCGCAACGCGTCCGGTTGTTCCTGGGGGTGCCGGCTGGTTCCTGTATCGGGGGGGGCTGGTGCCTATACCGGGGGGGGCTGGTTCCTGTACCGGGTTTGCTGGGCCCGCCCCTGCCCCGTCCATCTCCATGTCCTGTTGCTGTGGTTGTTGTTGTTGTTGTTGTTGTTGTTGTTGTTGTTGTTGTTGTTGTTGTTGTTGTTGTTGTTGTTGTTGTTGTTGTTGTTGTTGTTGTTGTTGTTGTTGTTGTTGTTGTTGTTGTTGTTGGGGCTGGGCCGGGGCTAGGGGGCCCGAGGGGGGGTTTGCAACCCAGAGCCACGAGCGGACGTAACAACAAGATGGCCTGAAGCGGCCGAGTGAAAGTCTACATAAACCACTTCCGGGGCGAACTACCACTGTAGTGGTGGTTAATTCAAGAAGGTTCGCGGGTGTCAAGTTCGCGCGCGAGAAGCCAAATAACGGTCGAAAGTGGTCGCCGTTGGCTTTATTGGGAAGATCTTGCCCCCAGTGCATGCTTATCCGTATGGTTCATGTACTCAGAAGAAGAAGAGAAGAGAGAAAAAGGCCGCTCCTGGTCCAGGAACGTGAACGGTCAACCACAGCTTGCAAAGCTTGAATCGGAGGCAGCACGGTGCCACAACCCCGTCCGCTCTGCCCTGTGGCTGACCGTCTCGACGAGCTTGTGTTCAGTGCGAACGCCAAGCCCCAAGGTGCGCCACGCCTTGATGCTTTAGTTAGGGGAGTCCGTAGCCACTTGACCCGTAGGCCCGTGGCTCTGCAGCACCGCCGAACACGTGAAGCTTGGCTCCCGTGTAGCAGGCTTTCCCTGGTACCTTATCTCTTTCATGTACTCAAAAGTAACTCAAGCCCTGTTGCTCCCAGTGCATGCTAGTCCATGTGGTTCATGTACTCAAAAGTAACTCAAGCCCTGTTGCTCCCAGTGCATGCTAATCCATGTGGTTCATGTACTCAAAAGTAACTCAAGCCCTGTTGCTCCCAGTGCATGCTAATCCATGTGGTTCATGTACTCAAAAGTAACTCAAGCCCTGTTGCTCCCAGTGCATGCTAATCCATGTGGTTCATGTACTCAAAAGTAACTCAAGCCCTGTTGCTCCCAGTGCATGCTAATCCATGTGGTTCATGTACTCAAAAGTAACTCAGTGCTCCCACTGACCTGGCGTGGTTAAACGCTCGCAGGAGACTGCCACACCGCCGCCACACAATTGCAACCCTTCCGTTCGCAGAGTCATCGACACGCTGATCGACAATTCGAAAGGCGCGAAGAAGGTGCCCCCTTACCGAGAGTCGATGCTCACGTGGGTGCTCAAAGACAGTCTGGGCGGCAACAGCAAGACGATGATGATCTGCACCATTTCGCCGCATGCCGACAACCTCGAAGACACGGTGAGCACCCTTCGATACGGGCTGAAGGCGAAGGCCATCGTGTGCAAGGCCGTGAAGCAGTCGGTAACCGCGGACAGGCAGGCGACAGAGCTCCGGAAACAGATCGCAGACTTGGAAGAAGCGCTCAGATCGGCGAGGGAAGGCGGCCTCGACTCGGACGAGGCCAAGGAGCAGGCGAAAGAACTGCAGGAGATGCTGGACGTCGAGCGGCAGGAACTGCACCACGTGCAGCACGACCTCCAGATGATGCAGGAGCGCGAAATCGAGCTCCAGCACGAGGTTCGAAACGAGCGGAACAACAAGTTCGCGTCAGCCTTCCGCTCCGCCTTCGTCCTCGAGAAAGGCAAGAAGGTCCGTTTTTCTTTTTCATATATATATTTGTGGTAACAAGCTTGCTTGTATGTATCAAAAAGGTGTCGGATGGCAGCGTGCTGTGCTAAATCACTCAAAACAGGGTTTACACACGTACGCACAGACAAAAAATTGGGTTTATCTTTGCGAGCGGGACACCTAGAGGGCGAACGAGGCGGAGACCACGAATTTTTTTCTTTTATTTTTGTATATGCACCTGCTTTGTAGGAAATGCTTGAGGAGACTGCCAGTTGCGATAGATCAAAGGAGGTAAATGTGCTGTAGCCCACACGAAACACAGTAAATCTGGGTTTAGTGGCGGGCGTAAGCGTTGAACAAACTTGGTGCAGGAAAGCCTGCTGCACGAAGCTGTTTTTGCAACCTGCACCACTCTCACCCAGAGCAAGTTTTTCGGGGAGTTTCTGGATGTTTTGTTTCAGCGTCAAGAGCTGCGACTCAGCTAGTCTTAGAAGGGTGAAAATGGCCTTCATCATCTTCATCAAATAAACTCTGCTCATACATTGCTGGCGTTTTTCGCTACCTAAACGAGCCTTGCAGGAATCGAAGGAGCTCATGGAGAAGCTGGCGGCGGAAAACGAGTCGCTGCAGCAGGAGTCGACGATGCTGCACGGGCAGATCCAAGAGAGCCGAAGAAGTTCGAAGAGGAGGAGGCCGAGATGAAAAACTTCACAACGGAGTGACACAACACCCGAAACGAGTCGCACTCTTTTACTTTTCTCAACCCCCCGCCATACCCAAGCCTCTACGGTCAACCGGAGACTTTAAAATACCGACCTTCTAATCCACAAATAACGCTAGAAGAAGCGGCTCGCGCAGGAAGCGGAGGAGCGGAAGAACCTCGAAGAGCGCACGACGAAGATGACCCACGAGCTGCTGACAGAGATCGGCGTCGAGCTGAGCAACATGGCTGGACTTACTGCGGGTGGGGTCCCGGGGGTTTCTGGGTGCTTTGTTTGTCAAAAGCTGCGACTCAACTATTCGTGGACATCTTCGTCGAACACACTCTGCTGCCGGCCGCAAGAACCCCGGAAATGAAAAGGCGCATAGGAATTGAGAGCGCGCTCTACAATAAGTCGAAAATTGTCAGCAATCGACAACAAAAGACCCACAAGCACACGTACTGCCACTCCCGCAGATACGATGACACATACGAGTATACGATACCTTTGAAAAATCTATTTTCACAGAACAAGTTGTCGACAACTAACAAGTAAAATAGTAAAACAAAACTACACATTTCTTCGACAAAAAAAAGTCTCCGTGAGACTTTCCAACCCCGATCCCTGAGCGAACTCTGAATAAGCTCTGCTGTTCTACACCTGCTGGCGTTTCGCTACCGGCGCGGCGTTACCCAACAAAACTCTAAACCCGACCGTTGCAGGAATCGAAGGAGCTCGTGGAGAAGCTGGCGGCGGAAAAAGAGTCGCTGCAGCAGGAGTCGACGATGCTGCACGGGCAGATCCAAGAGAGCCGAAGAAGTTCGAAGAGGAGGAGGCCGAGATGAAAAAGTGGCTCGCGCAGGAAGCGGAGGAGCGGAAGAACCTCGAAGAGCGCACGACGAAGATGACCCACGAGCTGCTCACAGAGATCGGCATCGAGCTGAGCAACATGGCTGGACTTACTGCGGGTGGGGTTCCGGGGGTTTCTGGGTGCTTTGTTTGTCAAAAGCTGCGACTCAACTATTCGTGGACATCTTCGTCAAACACACTCTGCTGCCGGCCGCAAGAACCCCGGAAATGAAAAGGCGCATAGGAATTGAGAGCGCGCTCTACAATAAGTCGAATTGTCAGCAATCGACAACAAAAGACCCACAAGCACACGTACTGCCACTCCCGCAGATACGATGACACATACGAGTATACGATACCTTTGAAAAATCTATTTTCACAGAACAAGTTGTCGACAACTAACAAGTAAAATAGTAAAACAAAACTACACATTTCTTCGACAAAAAAAAGTCTCCGTGAGACTTTCCAACCCCGATCCCTGAGCGAACTCTGAATAAGCTCTGCTGTTCTACACCTGCTGGCGTTTCGCTACCGGCGCGGCGTTTACCCAACAAAACTCTAAACCCGACCGTTGCAGGAATCGAAGGAGCTCATGGAGAAGCTGGCGGCGGAAAAAGAGTCGCTGCAGCAGGAGTCGACGATGCTGCACGGACAGATCCAAGAGAGCCGGAAAAAGTTCGAAGAGGAGGAGGCCGAGATGAAGAAGCGGCTCGCGCAGGAAGCGGAGGAGCGGAAGAACCTCGAAGAGCGCACGACGAAGATGACCCACGAGCTGCTGACAGAGATCGGCATCGAGCTGAGCAACATGGCTGGACTTACTGCGGGTGGGGTTCCGGGGGTTTCTGGGTGCTTTGTTTGTCAAAAGCTGCGACTCAACTATTCGTGAACATCTTCGTCAAACACACTCTGCTGCCGGCCGCAAGAACCCCGGAAATGAAAAGGCGCATAGGAATTGAGAGCGCGCTCTACAATAAGTCGAATTGTCAGCAATCGACAACAAAAGACCCACAAGCACACGTACTGCCACTCCCGCAGATACGATGACACATACGAGTATACGATACCTTTGAAAAACCTATTTTCACAGAACAAGTTGCCGACAACTAACAAGTAAAATAGTAAAACAAAACTACACATTTCTTCGACAAAAAAAAGTCTCCGTGAGACTTTCCAACCCCGATCCCTGAGCGAACTCTGAATAAGCTCTGCTGTTCTACACCTGCTGGCGTTTCGCTACCGGCGCGGCGTTACCCAACAAAACTCTAAACCCGACCGTTGCAGGAATCGAAGGAGCTCATGGAGAAGCTGGCGGCGGAAAAAGAGTCGCTGCAGCAGGAGTCGACGATGCTGCACGGACAGATCCAAGAGAGCCGGAAAAAGTTCGAAGAGGAGGAGGCCGAGATGAAGAAGCGGCTCGCGCAGGAAGCGGAGGAGCGGAAGAACCTCGAAGAGCGCACGACGAAGATGACCCATGCGCTGCTAACAGAGATCGGCATCGAGCTGAGCAACATAGCCGGCGACCCGAGTTCGGTGGCCCACGACGAGGTCATCCGCAAGTATGCTTTGTCCTGTCCAGTGTGGTGGGGAAGCCCCGAATTGCATTTGAGACTGCAAAAGACGAAAAACGAACGAAAACTCCCTGTCCAGTGTGGTAGGGAAGCCCCGAATTGCATTTGGGACTGCAAAAGACGAAAAACGAACGAAATTTCCCTGCCCAGTGTGGTAGGGAAGCCCCGAATTTCATTTGGGTCTGCAAGAGACGAAAAGGACGAAATTGTCCTGTCCAGTGTGGTAGGGAAGCATCGAGTTGTATTTGAGACTGCAAACGACGAAGAAAGACGAAAAACGAACGAAATTTCCCTCTCCAGTGTGGTAGGGAAGCCCCGAATTGCATTTCGGACTGCAAAAGACGAAAAAGGACGAAATTGTCCTGTCCAGTGTGGTAGGGAAGCATCGAGTTGTATTTGAGACTGCACACGACGAAGAAAGACGAAAAATGAACGAAATTTCCCTCTCCAGTGTGGTAGGGAAGCCCCGAATTGCATTTCGGACTGCAAAAGACGAAAAAGGACGAAATTGTCCTGTCCAGTGTGGTAGGGCAGCATCGAGTTGTATTTGAGACTGCAAACGACGAAGAAAGACGAAAAACGAACGAAATTTCCCTCTCCAGTGTGGTAGGGAAGCCCCGAATTGCATTTCGGACTGCAAAAGACGAAAAAGGACGAAATTGTCCTGTCCAGTGCGGTAGAGAAGCATCGAATTGTATTTGAGACAGCAAACGACGAAGAAAGACGAAAAACGAACGAAATTTCCCTCTCCAATGTGGTAGGGAAGCCCCGAATTGCATTTCGGACTGCAAAAGACGAAAAAGGACGAAATTGTCCTGTCCAGTGTGGTAGGGAAGCATCGAGTTGTATTTGAGACTGCAAACGACGAAGAAAGACGAAAAACGAACGAAATTTCCCTCTCCAGTGTGGTAGGGAAGCCCCGAATTGCATTTCGGACTGCAAAAGACGAAAAAGGACGAAATTGTCCTGTCCAGTGCGGTAGGGCAGCATCGAATTGTATTTGAGACAGCAAACGACGAAGAAAGACGAAAAACGAACGAAATTTCCCTCTCCAATGTGGTAGGGAAGCCCCGAATTGCATTTCGGACTGCAAAAGACGAAAAAGGACGAAATTGTCCTGTCCAGTGTGGTAGGGAAGCATCGAGTTGTATTTGAGACTGCAAACGACGAAGAAAGACGAAAAACGAACGAAATTTCCCTCTCCAGTGTGGTAGGGAAGCCCCGAATTGCATTTCGGACTGCAAAAGACGAAAAAGGACGAAATTGTCCTGTCCAGTGTGGTAGAGAAGCATCGAATTGTATTTGAGACAGCAAACGACGAAGAAAGACGAAAAAGGACGAAATTGTCCTGTCCAGTGCGGTAGAGAAGCATCGAATTGTATTTGAGACAGCAAACGACGAAGAAAGACGAAAAAGGACGAAATTGTCCTGTCCAGTGCGGTAGAGAAGCATCGAATTGTATTTGAGACAGCAAACGACGAAGAAAGACGAAAAAGGACGAAATTGTCCTGTCCAGTGCGGTAGAGAAGCATCGAATTGTATTTGAGACAGCAAACGACGAAGAAAGACGAAAAAGGACGAAATTGTCCTGTCCAGTGCGGTAGAGAAGCATCGAATTGTATTTGAGACAGCAAACGACGAAGAAAGACGAAAAAGGACGAAATTGTCCTGTCCAGTGCGGTAGAGAAGCATCGAATTGTATTTGAGACAGCAAACGACGAAGAAAGACGAAAAAGGACGAAATTGTCCTGTCCAGTGCGGTAGAGAAGCATCGAATTGTATTTGAGACAGCAAACGACGAAGAAAGACGAAAAACGGACGCAATTTCCCTGTCCCGTGTGGGGTCGTCTGTGTGTCTTTGGTGGGGTTTCGGGCTTTGTTCATTACGCCGAAGCTTGCAGTCGGCTGCTCTGCCTCCGTATTGCCGCCCGAATGCGCTGGCCCGATGGGCCCAAACTCCCCACCTGACTGGTGTCTCCAAACGAGGATTCACGAGCCGAAGCCCGTTTGTTCGCTGGAAACGAATAGGCTACGGATACCCCACAAGGGAGCAGCTGCCGTCTTCCCATCATTGGACAAGTGAAGCGACAACAAGAGTACGCCGAAGCTTGCAGCCGGCTGCTCTGCCTCGCGCAGAAACAGGACCCACCGATTCCCTTGAACATGAAGCGTGACCAAAGGATTGTTAGGCCATGCTTTCACACGAAGATCGGTACTGAAGATCGCGTATCGAGCAAGCTTTTACCCTTATGCTACGCGGGATCTCGCCATGCGCCTTTAGGAGCGCAGAAATCGGACCACCGCTTTCACACATACACACACAATGCGACAGCGAGATGTGCGAAGCATGACGCGCCTCGGTGCAGCGCATGCAAAAGGCGACGGCTACCCCCGGCGACATGCTGCGCCATGCAGCACATGGGCCACGAAGCAGGAAGCCTAGATCAAAACAAGGCTGCAGTTCCGAAAACCGCGTGGACACCGCGAGCAGTCGGCAGGAACCTAAAAGCCTGGGCTATATTCCGCAACAGGGGTTTCCCATAATTGAATTCTACACACACACACACACACACACACACACACAGTGGGCTATACTCCGCTTCAGGGGTTACCCGAAATTGAATTCCAACACACACACACACAAGCGTGGTCGTACTTTCGTGA